>JACXGJ010009740.1:0-15497 GCA_016801105.1 Esox niger | reverse complement strand
ATGAGCACTATTCCCTGCACGGTGCCAAAGTGTTCACCAGATTCCCACTGGCCCTAGTGCACTAAGCATGGAATAGAGTGGCATTTAGGACTCCGAGCTTGCCTCAAAGACAAACAGCAGAGTCACTGATCTGAAAACATCAAAGAAGAATGATGCCACACGAGAAGACATTGACTGAGTGTGTGTGTGTGTGTGTGTGAGTGTGTGCACGTGCATGTGCGTGTGCATGTGTGGAATGGAATAGAGATGAAGCAATGGAAGGGATGAAGCCATGGAAGGGATGAAGCCATGGAAGGGATGAAGCCATGGAAGGGATGAGGCAAACCAAAAGGGATGGAGAGGCAGAAATGGAGAGAGATGAAGATGTTTCTATTTCACCCTGTTTTTCTTAGCTAATTAACTATGTAATTTAATATTACATCCTTATATTTGTCTTTGAAATTCAGTATATGAGTTGATGGTTAAATGTGTGTAAATTGTAACAATCTGATGCAGTATTTTTAATTTTTAATTATTATATTTTTTAAACGTTTTACATTTCATATTTGACTTGTTTTATGCTATCTGTGATCATTTGTTTCGTCTGTTTCGTGTAATTTTTTAATTATTGAACCTAAACTGTATGTGTAAACTGTAACAGAGACCTTGGTCTCAATCTGTGTTCCTTGTTGTAATGTATAACAATGAAAACTACCCACAATCCAGTGTGCCTTCAGAAGCTTTTCAACTCGCCGGCTGGCTGCCATCTTGTTGTGCTACAGCCTGAAATTACAATGTGTAAAATCCTGCTTTTCTTTTTGTCACCAAACTACAAACAATGTGTTGACATTATTTAAGAGCACATTAATTGACAATGAAATACAGAACTATGTAGCTTAGGTCAATATTCAGGATCCGGAGTCAATACTTTCCCAAACCTTTGGCATCAATTCCAGCTTTGAGTGTTAAAGGGTATGTCTGTATTAGCTTTGCATATCTGAATTCTAGGGTTTTTCACCCATTTTTCCTTGAAGTTTTCTCAAGCCCCAGGAGTTTGGAGAACAGCAATTGTCAAGCTTTCTTCACAGAATCTCAATGGGATTCAACACCAGGCTTTAGCTTGGCCCCCCCGAGGACTATAACGTTCCGGTACCGAGCCCGGCTTTGGCGGTGCACCCCGGGTCACCGTCCTGTATGTAAATCACCCCCCCCCCCCCCCGTCCAAGGCCATTTGTGCTCTGAGCCGGGTTCACGTTGAGGATCTGAATTCTCATTCGCTGTCTCCTGACGTGCCTTTGGTCTGCGGGTCTCTGCCGCTGAGAAGTGTCTCCGTTGCCCGAGTCTGCCGCCACCGTGCTAACAGCGGTGTCAGACTGGTAATGAGCTGTGTCTGGTTTTCACCAGATGTAACAATTTGCATTCAGGCCAAATAGTTGCATTTTCGTCTCATCAGGCCGCGGAATCTCATTAAGGCAAATCAAGTGTGAACAATTTAAAGTGGAAATTAAAAAACTTTAGAAGCCTTTTTGGACCTTGAATACGTTTCACGTTTGCATCCCCCCCCCTCGCGGTACTGGAATGGATGATCAGGAGGATCAAATCAATATACAGCATCTGTAGTTAGTTGAAAGTCAGTCAGAGTGGACCCTTGATAAAACACAGTTAAATCGATAAAAAGTATTTAATACTGAATAAACTCTGTTTAGGTGTAACTTTACATGTGCTGGATTTGATGAAGACATTCTCCTGCACGCAGTTACTAACAGGTCCAGGATTCAAAACCATTTGGGCAACATTCAAACATGGTCTTTTATTTACAACAGTTATCCTATAACGCACTCAGGACCAGGACCAGGACCAGTCTGTGAGTTCATTTGACCACTAGAGATATTTTGGAAACACTTTAAGTGTAATATTTGACTAGAATCAGACATCTCTTACTGAAAGAGAACAACAAACACAAACACACACACACACACACACACACACAAACAGAGAGTTTCTAGACATGCAGGGAATGGAGTACATGGTCATGTTCTGAACTACAGGATGCCATGAGGGACTGATGCCAACCAATGGCCTTGTGCTGGTTGTACCTATAGGGAACTGAAAAATACATGTTCCATTATGGGTTGTACGGAATGTGTGTGTGCGTGTGTTTTTGTGCCCCCGTGCGTGTGATCGTGTGACTATGTGACGTGTGCCTGTGTGTGTGTGTGTGTGTGTGTGTGTGTGTACGTGTTTGTAATTATTTCCCTACTTTTTCAGGAGAAAAATTTACTGAAGTATCGTAACACTGTTATAAATCGGTTGATGGTTATGATCGTATTGTTGCATTGACGATTATGATCGTATTGTCGTATTGTCGTATTGACGACTATGATCGTATTGTCGTATTGACGTAATTATCGTATTTTCGTATTGACGGTAATGATCGTATTGTCGTATTGACGGTAATGATCATATTGTTGTATTGACGGTAATGATCGTATTGTCGTGTTGACGGTAATGATCGTATTGTCGTATTGACGGTAATGATCGTATTGTCGTATTGACGGTAATGATGGTATTGTCGTATTGACGGTAATGATCTAAGGTAAATCCCTGTAGTATCTCAGTTAGCTATGACATTCAGAGGTCATGACAGGGGGCACATTTCGGCCCCTATGTGATACAGTACACACTTTGGGGGACTGGTTTTGACTCAACACGACCAATGGCAATAAACTAAAATAACACATTTCTTATACCCCCAAGAATGAAATGATACCCCTGAAAATGACGTGAATTATTGTCACCCTGGTTTTAAGCATCCTACAAAGATAACAATTATTTTGTAAAGGCACTTTGTGACAACTGCTAATGTAAAAAGGGCTTTATAAAATATGTTTGATTCATTGATTGATTGATGACCACACAGAGGCTTTCCCCTCTACTTTCTATAAGACTGTAAAACACTTGGACTATTCCAGCACACAATCTTTCCGGATGCTTGAGATCCTTCACTCTGCACTCGGAGTTAATCAAATGTAAAACCGGGATCCCAGCGGGAAAACTCCCTGCCTAGAAACTAACAACAGCACCGGGCATAATTAACACTTGCATTTTTTCGTGTCCGGCTTCTGGGAGCAAGGCGATTTAAAGGCAAAGATGAATGTATAATCAATGTCCAAAACGAAAACATCCTAAAAGGGCCAATACTGTCCACACCGCCGGCCCGTTAGTTTCCCCGGCCGTTTAAAACAATTAGCGTTCGCGGACTGGCTATAACTTTCCAGTGGGAACCGCGAGCTGATTGCTTCTATAATTAATCACAGATGGTCACACAAAAACTCAATCAAATCTGATAATTATTCTGGTTAGCGGCAGGCCCGCCGTCTGGCTCTGTCAAACGGACCTGGTCTTAGAGGCGGGGTGAAGATAAAGACAACAGAAAGACAACTTTCCTGTAGTATGCTATTTGTTTGGCCCAGGAAATACATTGATGTCTAAAAACACTGGTGTCTAAAAACTACACGTAGCCTATTGGCTGATATAGTCTTGTGATAACAACTTACTAATACAATGAGCATGTCAGAATCCCTGATCATTTAACCTTTCCCTTTGTATCTATCCTGCATTGTGCCAAGTTGCTGGGAACAACGCTGGCAAAGCACCCTGCATCACATAAGCATTACTGTGCCAGAGACCAGGGTCCCTCAGTCACGTCTCAGGGCCCAGTTGGGGACCAGCGTCCCTCAGTCACGTCTCAGGGCCCAGTTGGGGACCAGGGTCCCTCAGTCACGTCTCAGGGTCCAGTTGGGGACCAGGGTCCCTCAGTCACGTCTCAGGGCCCAGTTGGAAACCAGGGTCCCTCAGTCATGTCTCAGGGCCCAGTTGGGGACCAGCGTCCCTCAGTCACGTCTCAGGGCCCAGTTGGGGACCAGGGTCCCTCAGTCACGTCTCAGGGCCCAGTTGGGGACCAGGGTCCCTCAGTCACATCTCAGGGCCCAGTTGGGGACCAGGGTCCGTCAGTCACGTCTCAGGGCCCAGTTGGGGACCAGGGTCCCTCAGTCACGTCTCAGGGCCCAGTTGGGGACCAGGGTCCGTCAGTCACGTCTCAGGGCCCAGTTGGGGACCAGGGCCCGTCAGTCACGTCTCAGGGCCCAGTTGGGGACCAGGGTCCCTCAGTCACGTCTCAGGGCCCAGTTGGGGACCAGGGTCCCTCAGTCACGTCTCAGGGCCCAGTTAGGGACCAGGGTCCCTCAATCACGTCTCAGGGCCCAGTCGGGGACCAGGGTCCCTCAGTCACAGGGCCCAGTTGTTCATGTTGCATTGGGGACCAGGGTCTGTTGGGAAGATGTGCTCAGATAAACTTTTGAATCCAAGGAATGATCTCTCTAACTTCCCTGGTGTCCATTTTGACCTTAGGAGGACGTGGGCCTTTGGACCACAGCTCAGGACTACCAGACCCAAATGACCAGTGGCTGTCTCTGTCCCAAGTCCTCCCGGTTGTGTTTCAGATCAACTTGCTGCCACTGACCACAGCCCACCTGGGTGTCCCTGTCCTTGTCCACCTGTTTATGCAACTGATTTGGATTATGTTTAAAGACTCTGGACACAGCCCGCGTGTATTGATTGACCTGCTTGTCGTATGGACATTTGACGTGCCCCATTGTTTTTGACGTGACTCTCTCTAGGATTCTTCCAAAGTGAAGGCCCTACAAGGGAGGTTTTCCAAACCGCTGTGCATCAATTGTTGCTGTTGCTCATTAGGGTTTCTGGCTCTCTGTAAAAGCACAGACCTTGACAACACCAGTATACAGACACAGCCCTGTACACCTTGACAACACCAGTATACAGACACAGGCCTGTACACCTTGACAACACCAGTATATAGACACAGACCTGTACACCTTGACAACACCAGTATACAGACACAGGCCTGTACACCTTGACAACACCAGTATACAGACACAGACCTGTACACCTTGACAACACCAGTATACAGACACAGACCTGTACACCTTGACAACACCAGTATACAGACACAGGCCTGTACGCCTTGACAACACCAGTATACAGACACAGGCCTGTACACCTTGACAACACCAGTATATAGACACAGGCCTGTACACCTTGACAACACCAGTATACAGACACAGGCCTGTACACCTTGACAACACCAGTATACAGACACAGACCTGTACACCTTGACAACACCAGTATATAGACACAGGCCTGTACACCTTGACAACACCAGTATATAGACACAGGGCTGTACACCTTGACAACACCAGTATACAGACACAGGCCTGTACACCTTGACAACACCAGTATACAGACACAGGCCTGTACACCTTGACAACACAAACACACACAAATGCACTAACACACACATTTGTGTGAGAGTGAAAGTGTGTGTGTGTGTGTATGTGTGTGTGTGTGTGTGTGTGTGTGTGTGTGAGTGAAAGTGTGTAAGTGTGTGTGTGTGTGTGTGTGTGTGTGTGTAGGAGAATGAAAGTGTCTAAGTGTGTGTGTGTGTGTGTGTGACAGCTGAGGTGTGGTAAAGCTACTAAGAACTAGTGGTTGTTTAATAATGTACAATCCCTCTGAAGTGCTCCTGGAGGAGGTTTCACGTGCTCTCTCTCTCCCGTACACACACACTGTACTATCTATGAAGGGGTTCACATCCCACCCTCACGTCCGAGATGGAGTGATGAGAGAAGAGAGGAGGATTGAAAGAGGACAGGAGAGTGGAGGGAAACCAATCTCCATCTCATCCTCCCTACAGACACCACTTCCCCACGGATAAATCAAGGTGTGACACGTATCTGTTTGTAGCGATAGCCTGGCGAATAATCCTCTGGCGTAGATCAGCGGTACACATCTCTACGGGAGGCTTGTACGGAGTACTTCAACATGCTCGGAGAGAAAAGACCTGGTTACCCCCACATGCCCGCCCCGTTGCCCTGAAACCAGACGGTCTTTCTATGCCCACTTGACAGACACCACTGGCTGTCGCTACGGACAGGGAGTGATAAAATCACTTCCTCACCCTCTTGGAGGTTCCCAGGAGGTGCAGTGAAAGAGAACTGGCCAACGTCATATGAGGCTTGATGGCCTCTTTGGAGCTTTCTGAAGGAGCCTGGCAACTCAGTATGGACCTCCCCTATAACCTGCAGCAGTATGGACCTCCTCTAAAACCTGCAGCAGTATGGACCTCCTCTATAACCTGCAGCAGTATGGACCTCCTCTATAACCTGCAGCAGTATGGACCTCCTCTAAAACCTGCAGCAGTATGGACCTCCTCTATAACCTGCAGCAGTATGGACATCCTCTATAACCTGATGCCGTATGGACCTCCTCTATAACCTACAGCAGTATGGACCTCCTCTATAAACTGCCGCAGTATGGACCTCCTAAATAACTTGATGCAGTATGGCGATCTTCTATAACCTGATGCAGTATGGACCTCCTCTATAACCTTCAGCAGTATGGACCTCCTCAATAACTTGATGCAGTATGGCGCTCTTCTATAACCTGATGCAGTATGGACCTCCTCTAGAACCTGCAGCAGTATGGACCTCCTCTATAACCTGATGCCGTATGGACCTCCTCTATAACCTGATGCAGTATGGACCTCCTCTATAACCTGATGGAGTATGGACCTCCTCTATAACTTGATGCAGTATGGACATCCTCTATAACCTGATGCAGTATGGTCCTCCTCTAGAACCTGATGCCGTATGGACCTCCTCTATAACCTGATGCAGTATGGACCTCTATAACCTGATGCAGTATGAACCTCCTCTATAACCTGATGCAGTATGGACCTCCTCTATAACCTGATGCAGTATGGATCAGTATTCATTGTACTCAAATACATACCTGTGAATTGTAGAACCAGATAAACTGATTTCCCCCAAGTCCCTTACCGTAGTTCTGGACCACCAGCTCCCTGTAATCTATAGGTGGATATAATTCCTCTATGCAACACTTAGTTCATAGGATGATAATGAATTGTCCATTAATTTGGTAATCGGATAACCTCAGACCTTAGTCTGTTTTAGGATTAGATGTTAGGTATTGTAAGGGTTTTAACTGCGAATGGAGCATCTGATGTATGTCTGTTGGACTGATGTTGGGGTTTGGGATTTGGGCGTGTGTAGCAGCCAGGTTTGGAAGGGTGAGGCTGTAGGGGTTATAGCAGTGGGATTTGCATGGGTGTAGCAGCCAGGTTTGGGCGGGTGTAGCAGTGGGGTTTGGGCGGGTGTAGCAGTGGGGTTTGGGCGGGTGTAGCAGTGAGGTTTGGGTGGGTGTAGCAGTGGGGTTTGGGTGGGTGTAGCAGTGGGGTTTGGAAGGGTGAGGGTGTAGGGGTTATAGCAGTGGGATTTACGTGAGTGTAGCAGTGGGGTTTGGGCGGGTGTAGCAGCCATGTTTGGGTGGGTGTAGCAGTGGGGTTTGGGTGAGTGTAGCAGCCAGGTTTGGGTGGGTGTAGCAGCCAGGTTTGGGTGGGTGTAGCAGCCAGGTTTGGGTGAGTGTAGCAGCCAGGTTTGGGTGGGTGTAGCAGTGGGTTTTTGGAGGGTGTAGTCATGGGAGTTTGTGTGGGTGTAGTTGCGGGTGTAGTCATGGGGGTTTGGAGTGGTGTAGCCGTGGGCATTCGGGAGGTGTAGTCACAAGGTTTTGGGCTAGTGTAGCCGTGGGGGTTTGGGAGGTGTAGTCACAAGGTTTTGGGCTGGTGTAGCCGTGGGGGTTTGGGCGGGTGTAAACGTGGAGGTTTGGGGGATGCTTTGTATGGCGTCATTGTTTTCTGACATGGAAACATCCTTACTGCAGGGGAGGGGGAGGGGGGGGGGCTTGGGAGGAGGGGGTTGGCCCTCTCTGGTTATGGCTCCAGCTCTCTAACCCCTCTTTACCTCCATCTTCCTCTATATTTTCCTCTCTTTCCCTATCAATCAAATTTCATTTTTTAATTATTTTTTTTTGACAGGGCTTTTTACAGTGGTCACAGAGTGCGCTTTTAGATCCAGCCTAAAACCCCAAAGAGCAAACAAAATCAAGAAATGTACACACAGTGGCGAGAAAAAACTCCTAATGGTTGTAGGTTGGAACCTGGGAAGAAACCTGAAGAAGAGCCAGACAGAGGGGGGGCAGTCTCCTATCTCTCTCTCCACAGCTCACTGTCCATTTCTCTCTCTGTCCCTATCTGTACTCATCTCAATCCTTTCCATCTCTCTCTCGTCATGTCCATCTCACTCTCTGTCCATCTTGCTATGTCCATCTCTCTCTTTTCATCTTACTGTCAATCTATGTGTTCTGCTTTCCATTTCAATTTCCTTATCGATATTTCTCCCTTATTTTCCACTCGTTCTCTTTATTTTCTCATTTCTGTGTCTCTCCTTCCCTCCCCTTCTGCCTCTTTCTGAAATATACGTATGTTGCTGTTAGAACTTAAATACGTATCCGTCCCGACTGTGACCTGCACGCAAGCACATTGTAGCCTTGTGAAAAATGGCTTTCATCTTGGATTTGAAGCAAAGCAAATTACCCCTAGGGTAGGATAAATGACTACAGTAAGAGAGAAGGGAGGGGAGAGAGGGAGCGTGTGGAGTGGGAGTGGGTGGGAGGAACAGGATGGAGACGCAGGGAGGGGGTCGTGGGGAGTAAGAGGAGGCGTTAGAACAACAAACACACACATTATTATCTTATTATAACACCCTAGCAGACATTGGTAATGCCTTGCACATAACACAATAGAATCCCCTACACACAGACACACACAGACACACACACACACACACACACACACAGACACACACACACAGACACTTAAGCCTTCTCTCACAGCCCATCCTTTTCAGCTGAGTGACAGTGAGTGAGTGGAGGACAGAGGCAGAAGACGTGCGTGTGTGTTAGACTGTGTATGAGTGAGTGTGTGTGTGTGTGTGTGTGTGTGTGTGTGTGTGCACATAAACGTGTTGAAGGAGGTGACTGATTGATTCAGTCAGTAGTGAATCAGGACAGCTGGTGAAGATACACAACGACACACAAACTCCCCCACACACACACACACACACTCACACACACTCACACACACACACACACACTCACACACACACACACACACACTCACACACACACACACAGCATGTTAAGATAAACGAGAAGAGGATGATATGGAGGGAACCTACTGCCCTGCCCGCAGACTGTTAGCTTAACGATAGTTTCTCCACGTTGCTGATAACACACTCAGAGACTACATCCATCTTCTCTATGCACCTGTACATATCACTCACACGCACACACACACACTCACACGCACACGCACACTCACACGCACACGCACACATGAAACCTCAGCGATTAGACTGCTGAACACCGGTTGGCTGATGTTAGTCACAACAATCCAGACTGTTAACAAGTATCATGTCCAGTGGCCCATGGACTTAGGTTGTCATGCTTAATTGATTCAGTCTAAACCCGGGTTGTCATGCTTAATTGATTCAGTCTAAACCCGGGTTGTCATGCTTAATTGATTCAGTCTAAACCCGGGTTGTCATGGCTAATTGATTCAGTCTAAACTCCTGTCGTTATGCCTAACTGATTCAATGTAAACCCAGGTTGTCATGGCGAATTGATTCACTCTAAAACCGGGATCACATATTCTGAATGTTGACAGTGTATGAGACTGAGAGGCAGAGGCCCGACAGGTGTTCAGCCTTTCCATGTTCTTCTATATCACCCCACTTCTTTGCACCCTGGTTTGGTTCTTCCTAACAGAGCAACATGAAGAGCTTCTCCCTACATTCAGGCAGGGCTCAAACCCTACATCCCTACTGGGGCTCTTTGGTTAGCCACCTCTGGGCTCTTGGCTGTGTGACAGCATCTGGTCTAAAGGTCCTGGTTGACCTGGAACTTCCTCTGACACCGTCGGGTCTTGAATGGCAGGTAGCTTGGCCCAGTTGTCTTACTCAGCAGCTCACACACTTTCAGAATCGCTTTGCGATCGAAGGCGGTGTAGTTCCAAAAACACTGCCACTTCACAATGTGGCCACAGCTGCCGCTGACAAAACAGAGGAGACTGAAGTACTAGCTCTAATTGCTAATTGCCTGGCAGAGGTGAAAAAGCAACGCCTACAAGAACAACACACCCACAAATTAGCAAGGCTATTACAAACAGTTCCTTGAAACTAACCCAAGTCCACAACGGCAGCGCCAGCAGCTACAGCACTGAGAAATCAGACAGTTCAAACAGTAATTATTAAGTCTGCTACAAGGTAAACAGACAGCACTTACATATTTGGGGTCAAGCAAAGGGTCAACAGCCCACTGGCCGGTAACCAAAAGTTTGCTGGTTCCAGTACTAAAGTTGACAGATGTAAATCAAGCACACAACCCTTAAGCTAGTACGCAACCCTTGTGCTAGCATTCAATCCTTAAGCTAGCACACAACACTTAAGCTAGCACACACACCTTAAGCTCACACACAACCCTTAAGCTCACACACAACCCTTAAGCTCACACACAACCCTTAAGCTAGCACACAAACCTTATACTTGCACACAACCCTTAAGCTAGCACAAAACCCTTAAGCAGGCACACAACCCTTAAGCTAGCACACAAACCTTATACTTGCACACAACACTAATGCTTGCACACAACCCGTATGCTAGCACACAACCCTTAAGCTAGCACACAAACCATAAGCTAGCACACAAACCTTATACTTGCACACAACCCTTAAGCTAGCACATAACCCTAATTGCTCTGGATGTGAGTTCCTGCTAAATGACTCAAACGTAAATTTAAGGCCAACAGCAGCATTATTGAAAGGGTCCTTGCTACTCCGATATGAGCTGATGCAGATCTGATTCACAGTTGTGGCAGTAAGCCCCGAGCCAAGAACGGCTCCTTAAATTTTGCCCTGGGGCAACATCTGTAATTAGAGTATGTACACTATGTGTAATTCATGAGGGCTGTGCTCACAACTACTTAAAGGAATTCTTAATGGTGAAACTGTCACATCCTTTTCAGGGATTTTACAACAACAAATATGTAGCTGTAAAGAGTTTAATTTTCTTTTGGATGCCATTGCACATTGAATCTCCACAGAGCTCCACAGAACTGTATTTCACTTCACTGCCGGAAGCGATGTTCCTGACGATCAGAGAGACAGAACACTGATTGTAACCCCTGTGGACAGCAAACTTTGTGGATGGTCAGTACAGAACAACCGATGTAGAAGACAGCGCATATTCAAGGAAATTGGCCATTGGACCTGTTGTATCTGCCTTTACAATAGTTACTCTAGACAGCATATCTAAGAGTTAGTTACAATTGCTTCTTAGTTAACTGTTTGCAAGAGCTGTTTGCTAGAGTTCTAATTTCCAATCCTAACATTTCTGTTAAAAATCAGATAAAGTGAAACGTTGTTTTGGTTTAGAGGTGCTCGTCTGTAAATGGGTATGCCTCAAAACAGAAAAACTGCAAAAGGTCCAAGACTCTCTCTCGTTTTTGGATATCTGTTCATTTATTGATCACATGAACACTTCATATGCTCTTTCTATGTAAATTAGCACATTTGAATGTATCCATTTTTAGCTAGCTATTTGTGACCTGTTAGCAAGGAAGCTAAAACATTAACTAAATATCCACTTTATTCTGTGGTCTTAAATAGCTAGCTTAGCCTGCTCTATATACCGGGTGCCAGGATATCAAAGAGCTGAAAAACCTGCTTGCTGGTTATCATCTTGAAAATACACCATTTAGGCAACAAGCAATTTAATCACTGCGGACGTTAACTATTGTTGACTAAACGCTATGGATGGTAATCAGAATGGATGTCTGCTCAAGCATAAATGACTCAAAGTAAAGGGCTTCTCTACTGTAGATTAAACTCCAGCAGTTGGCACACAGTGGAGCTGGTTCCTGCTTCAAAGACAACAACAACAAAAACACCTTTCCCCAAAAAAATAACTCAAAATCTGCAGAGGAAGCAGAGATTCTTGGCCATGCAGTTTATGTCACCAGGTGTGGCAATTCTTAGGAAGGAGACGTGGCAAATTAGAATGTTCTTGTTAAAGTAAAAAAACAGGTGCTGTTGCGTATTATGTCATTTTGCTGAGTATACCCTTAAAATTGTTTGGGAATGTTTATGTCGGGTATTTTTTGTAAAGGGAAGTCGTAAAAGATTTACTGCCAGGGAGTATGTGTGCTCCTGAGTCAGGAGTGTTAGCATTTAGGATGTTGTTTTCTAGAAGAGCCTGTCTGGGACTTGTTGGACTGGGTGTTTTGTAAAAACACTTTTTGACAACTGCTGATGTATAAAAGACATTCTAAATATATTTGATTGATTTATGGACTTGTTATTAAAAGTCCAACACTATAATTATATACTTTTTCTACATTTTAGGTGATCACACTATAATTTTGCATCCCAACATTTTATGAGAAACAATCTCTTGGACAGTTAATCAAGTTTGCAAGACATTTATGAGTGGGGACAATTTAACCTAATTAAAAAAAGCCTGTGCCATCTCTAGAACTAGCCAGCATTTGGTAACTCCATAATGTGAAAAGTGTGTACATTTCTGCAGGACCGCCTCATATACAAACATTAACAAATGACTAAAGCTCCTGGATGTCAGGGGATCCCAGCCAAATTAAATGTATAAAGTGTAAGAAATGTATAAAAGACAGTTAATAGTGAAAAACTCAGAGCAGCATGATAGACTGAATCAATAGGTTGTATTCGTGACACTCTGGCATGTGTATTGACAGTGGCTTCGGAAAATATACTGATCTTTTCTTCACATTTTTGTTGCTAAAGACTCATTTGCTAGCAATCGCTGCACAATTCCCTGTAATGACGAAGCTAAACCAGGTTTTATATGAAAATATGACATATTTCATGAACATACATTTTCCGATCCTTCCTGGATATGTAAAAAAAAGTTTAAACATTAAAAGTTCCCAGGAGCACAGCGGGTTCTGGAAGAAGTTTTGTGAAATGGAAGAAGCTCAGAACCTCAAAGATTCCTAGAGATGTCAGCGTTCTGGTCACGTGGGAGCTTCCTTTCAGTAGGGCGTTATGGCCACGACACCGGAGGTGGCATAATCAATATTTCAAAAGGGGATGTAGGTAGGCCTGTGGCAATTATTTAATAATTGTCTAACCGCAATTTGTTGACGTGATCCTGTTTTTTGTCGAACCGAGGTTTAAGCATTTAAAAAATGTGTAAATTTCACAAATTCTACATTTTTTATTGTATTCCCGTGGATAATGAAATTAATAAGAAAACAGAAAAGACTATGCTGTCATTTGACTCAAGCGACTGTTTCTTTGGTGACAGTTGGAAACGTCCTTTATCTTCGTGGTGAGTAACAAATACACTACGGATATATGTTTGTCGTTGTCCATAGTTGATGCTGTGAAATGTACGTAATAACCTTTAGATAGCAATAGCAACACTGTCGTGATTACACGATAGGCGAGCGCATCAGCTGTGAAGCTCGAATGGTTGCTTGCTTTGCCTTGTAATTTAAACTTTGCAGTATTTAGCTGTATAGTCGGCCAACATGTTGAATGTTTTATCGCGTTTCTTCCGAATTCATTCATATACGCCAACTGCAACAGCTAAGTTTGCGTCTATAGTCTGACATAGTTCGTATATCAGACTATAGAAATGTTGTCCGCACATGAGCTCTCACTAGCTAGCCAAGATTGACGCCAGTAAAGCTGCGCCTTGATGACGAGGTCGTCACCTGATTGTCGTGATTACATGCGTCTGCGGATAGTTGTATCCACCTCGTATGATTGCTGGCTCAATCTCGTCCAAAAAGTGTCGCGGTGTTTTGGTTATGTAAACTAAGATGTTCGTTCTTGTTTCTACTGCGATCAGTCATACAGAAACTACAAGTGCTTGCTGAAGTTAGTTTGTGGATCAGTCATACAGAAACAACAACAGCTTGCTGAAGTTAGTTTGTGGATGGTCAAAAGCGCTAGTTAGTATTAGAGATGGTGTAGCGGCAAGTGGGTGCTGCGCTCATAGACACCGGAGAGGAGTATGAAGAGAGTGATTTTTCAGTGTAAATTAACAATTTATATTTTTCAAAGTTACATGGACGTGATGTGCTCTTTAAAACACATTTAACATTTAACTTTGATTTGTTCTACGTTTCTGTACTATATCTGTTTGAAATGTGTGAATTTTTTTTAGATATTTTAAGATTTCGCTGTTATCTACATTAGCATTCTAGAAATCTATTTGCTTCTAAAGGGTTTTAATGAGATGGCTCAAAGCATGGTCACATTTTGGTTTCCATAAAACACAGTTCTAATTCTCGCATGCACCCGGTAGCATGACAGAAAAGTTTGCCAAGTGATCTTTTTTTGACTGATAGAGACAATTACAGTGTCAATTATTTTTTTATAAAATCAATTGTACAGCAACATTTGTAATTGTTACAGCTCTAGGTGTAGGATCTGATCATTGCTTGAAGGTGACTGGGGTAGTTCCCCTTTCAGCTCCATAGACAAGCAGCATGGTCTTGTAGTGCATGCCAGCTTCAACTGGAAGTCAGCGGAGTGGGGAAAGAGTAGGAAAATCCTAACCTAATTATAAAATGTTGTATTTTATTTAGTCTAGAACTCAATCATTGGATTCATCCCATGTACTTATCATGGGGCCTTTCATTCGTAATCAGTGTTGTGCTCAAGTCAAATCGGAGGCAGATGTTTCGGGAAGTAATCAGAAAATTCCAGTTCAATTATTGAAAAAAGGGGGGCATCTATTTTAAATGGCTTCTCAATTAAATGAAAAGGAGAAGCTATTTATACCAAACGGTTTAAAATGATTGGATTTTAAATTCAAATCACTTCCCGAATTGACTGCCTTCAATGTGAATGCCGGGACTTGAATTAGGAAACACTACCCATAGGGCCCTGGTCAGAAAAGTGTACTACATAGGGAATAGGGTGCGATCCACACACGCTGCGTCTTTAAACCAAACTTTGGGTCAGGCCAAACAGCTGGCAGAGATAGAGAATGAGGATATGTAAGTATGTTATTTTTTCTTTAACAGGAAGTAAGAAAAAGATAGATCTGAGGCTGTACCTGAAGAACATCCTGTCCTTGTACTTCCTCATCCCACACATCTTCCATTCTCTCTCTCTTATTGACTCTGACCCAATCTCAGGTAAAAAGATGTGATAGAAGTATCCCCACTCTCAGGAACAAAGTTGTCAATGTAGGCCGCCACATATATCACCCCCCCCCCCCGGCAAACGTTTCGGACCTAATTGTGTCTGTATGTCTTGTAAGCCAGCAGCAACGCTTCCTGCGTCCCACATTGGGATTTTGCAGAACCGTCCTGGTTGGTCCCTGCGTGGGAGACCAGTGGTCGTCTGGTGTTGGAGGGTGGTGAAGTAGGGACACTTAATGTAAGAGTCGGCGTGTTAACCCCCGGCGTCCTGACTCTCTGTGGTTACTGCAGATCCCATGGCCCTTAATGTAAGAGTCGGTGTGTTAACCCCC
>JACXGJ010009739.1:0-14310 GCA_016801105.1 Esox niger | reverse complement strand
ATTGAGGTTGTGGACAGGTGTCTTTGATACTGATTACAAGTTCAAACAGGAGCCATTAATACAGGAAACGAGTGGCGGACAGAGGAGCCTCTTAAAGAAGAAGTTACAGGTCTGTGAGAGCTAGAAATCTTGCTTGTTTGTAGGTGACCAAATACTTATTTTACCGAGGAATTTACCAATTAAATTCATTTTGTCACTCATAGTTGAAGTGTACCTATGATGAAAAGTACAGGCCTCTGTCATCTTTTTAAGTGGGAGAACTTGCACAATTGGTGGCTGACTAAATACTTTTTTGCCCCTACTGTATATGTGTGTGTGTGTATATATATATATATGTGTGTGTGTATATGTACGTATATGTGTGTGTGTGTGTGTGTGTGTGTGTGTGTGTGTGTGTGTGTGTGTCCTTTATAGTGATCATGTTTGATTGTGAATGAATGTCGAAGGAGTGTAATAGATATTTCCAATAAGGCAGGAAGCTGAGTGTTCTCTAGTATACCCACTCTGTCTGGAACAACCCTGTGAGCTCAGAAGAGGAGACACCTAGCTATCTTGACCGGCCTTTGATATATCATTATAATAATGTGCTTTTATCTTTTCTTAATAATCCATACAGCTTCTTGCTGCCATTAAATTAAATGTGGTGGGGTGCAATTTCAAAAAATACTTTAAAATTAGTTAGATTTCTTATTTCTGTACTTTGTTGTTTTACAAAAGAGAAGATCTACATAACATTATGATTTGTACAGCTGTACCTTACTAGCGTCTCCATTATTCACAGCTTGTAAACTGTCTGCTAAACTTCATTATGTTGCTACGCCAACAACCTAAGCCCCTTTTTAATCTAGAAAACACCTCTAATATAGCAAACTACTGTGGTAAAATTTGTGACAGGTGATGTTTCCCTAAAGAAGACCACAGTTGTCTGAGAAAGTCACAGCAGGTGTGTGTAAGACAGAATAATCAAAATGTCTGTATGTAAAGAAACAAGTAGACGAAAGTCAGTGTAGTTGCTAGGTAGACAAACATACCCTCAGGTACAATTCATGAGGATCCCAAATGACTCACTTTCCCTTTGGGCCCTTGATAAAAGTAGCCTACTGCAATACTGCCTATAGTGAATGAGTCATTTGGGATGGTTCCCTGGTTACAGCATAAGGTAAGGAGAGCAGCTGCTAACCCAACCTACCCCCTCCAACACACACATACAAAAACACAAACACAGTGAGGCCAAAGCATGCCTATTGCAACACATAGTAATCGCCTTATTCTCCCCAAAAGTTGCATTAGACGTGCTTTTGGGGCTCGATTTTTGCTCCTGTGCTCCAGCATCAAGAAAGTGAGAAAAGATATTTGCAATTGTATAAACATCAAACATTAAATTCTTGCTTAGACTACTTCTAGACGGCGCAACCCGTTACTGTGTATTTTAAGTAGAGTGAACACGTTTTAACACACATTTTGTCGAACCGAGGCCTATCAGGATTTACTTTCTGACTTTCGGAATCCAGGTATATTCCAGGGTGCAAATTAAAATCTTCTCTTTAACTCACTATAACTAACCCATCATGGAAGGCAGGTGTCATGTTGCTATGGCAACAACCTAAGACGTCCGTAAAACATTAAAGCGGTAAATATTATTTTCAAAACCTTAGCTTGAGACACGAACTATTCTGGCTCCTGGAGGCGATGCTACGCTTAGTGTGACTATACGCTCTAATTAAGTATTAACATATGCAACGGTCAACTAAAAGGACCAATCAAATACATTATGCCTATGATAAATAGAGTCATTATAGTAGTTATATTTTCAAAGTAAAATAATTCGAAGGACGAAGGCCAACGTACCTTATTCACAGGCAGTATTTCTTTTGTAGCCGGATTATTCCGTTTCGAGTTGGAGCGCAGCACACTGACCCGGGAGATATACAGTTACTGACGTCGCGTTCAAGTACTATAATTAGTCCGGCGACAGAGTTGTTTTCACTCAGTTTGTGGACAGACAGTACAGTCCGTAAAACGTTAAACAGTTGGTCAGTCCAGGCAAAACTATATCTTTTGTAGTTTGCTAAATCACCACTCCAAATGTCTCATTATATACAGGCAAAAGAAGACGCAAACAAATTACAAAAAGGCATCCGTTTTACTAGGTAGTCTGTTTAGTTTAAAGTAGATTATTGTTTTTAGCCGTGGTTGATATGAAGGCTAATATCGTCTAATCCTACAATGTGTTGAAATCAAAATTGTTACACCGACGTAAACTACAGTACACTACGCGAAGCCACACCTTTCCCCCTCCAGAATCCAAAGCCCTCCGAACGGGCAACAAGTGTCCAAAGACCACCACCCTCCTCCGGCATGAACTACACATGCAAGGAATTCCCACCCATGCCACCTGTCATTGTAAGACAGCAGGTGGATAGACGCTGAGGCTGAAATGGGGGTATTTAGCTTGCGTATTGGCTGTCCTCTTGCATTACTTATTACTTAAATTATTACCTCAAACAAGCGACCATGGTCAGCGTAGGATCTTTCAACACTGACAATTGCTGGCTATGCGTGTAATGTGAATACGTGGAGGATTGTAAACTATTGTATTTATTAATTTCACATAATAGCGTTAAAATCAATATGTTTGCTGACACCTTGAACCTATTTTATTAATAGCCTTGTTTAACCGCGGCCCAGTTACAAAGGCCGCTGATGTCGGCTACTGGAGAGCACACCTCCCCCCTAGCGGTGTGGACTGACAACTACACCGAACCGTAGCCGAATAATTTCAGCAACATTTTAGAAAAACGGAAGCTTGAAATTAATCAGTGAAAGCTGGCTTCAACCATCTAACATCAGCATGCCCTGAAATGGTTTCAATATTTAACTTTCAGCAAGTTGTTTTACTCAGACTTTACATGTCAAACTTTACGTTGACATGATTAACTTTGGCCAATGCAACCACTGTAAAAGACGCTCAGAGCTGTAAGTTGTGTTGTCTTCAAGAAATATTCCAACCTCTTATGTTCACCAAACAGGTTTCATGTTAAAGCAACATGTCAACTCAGTAGTGTATTTCAGAACATTTACCAGACACTCAAACTGATTCTAGTGTCACTCTGCATGTATTCTATACATCAGAGGAGATGGCCTGCATTGGATGTATCCCAAAGCGCAGCCTATCCCCAGTCTACCCTGGTCTAGTAGTACACTATCTAGGGAATAGGGTGCCGTTAGGGATTGGTTCATTGTCTAAACACTGCTGAGCGTATGACTGCTGATACATCTGCAATGGGTTTCAGGTGTACAGTAACTGTCATGGTGACACACCTTTTCCATGTACATCTGTGAAAGACAGGAATGCACAGACAAACCTGCACACACACCTTTTCCATGTACATCTGTGAAAGACAGGAATGCACTGACAAACCTGCACACACACCTTTTCCATGTACATCTGTGAAAGACAGGAATAAACAGACAAACCTGCACACACACCTTTTCCATGTACATCTGTGAAAGACAGGAATGCACAGACAAACCTGCACACACACCTTTTCCATGTACATCTGTGAAAGACAGTAATGCCGCAGTGCAAGTGTGTAGTTTTGATTGACACACAGATGTAACAGCACCTATATGTTGTGCACATCCATGGATGCCCAAGTTGATACCGGTTTATGTGATCACTGTTTATTGGTTGGTCGGTCATATGCATATTCATGTTCAGTAGCCTTCATTCCCGTATACAAGATTAATGTAACAGATCCACTTACAGCACAGTAAAGTCAGTGTACCAAATCACTCCCCATATATTGGACCGGCTTTAGTGTACAACTACAGCCCAGAGATCTGTGGTCTCAAGTAGTCCACTATGTAGGGAACATGGTTTCATTTGAATGATCTAAAGTAGTGCACTATGTAGGGAACATGGTTTCATTTGAATTATCTAAAGTAGTCGACTATGTAGGGAACATGGTTTCATTTTGAATGGTCTAAAGTAGTGCACTATGTAGGGAACATGGTTTCATTTGAATGGTCTAAAGTAGTGCACTATGTAGGGAACATGGTTTAATTTTGAATGGTCTAAAGTAGTGCACTATGTAGGGAACATGGTTTCATTTGAATGGTCTAAAGTAGTGCACTATGTAGGGAACATGGTTTCATTGGCGATGTATAACTGCATATAAAACTAGATATATAAAACTAGATATATAAATCTAGAAATATAAATACATTTTCTAGACAGAGTGTGTGACTATATAACAGGTAAACAATGCTAAACAAAAACATTCAACCAAAAAATTGTTCCCTTCTATCACACCAAAATCATAGCATAACAAATTGATTGATTTGAGAAAACAATATTATATCCTTCATATTTAAAATATTACACATCTCAAATATTTAACATCTCATAAATAATATAACATTTCCTGGAATGTTCATAACTGTATATTATTTTGATATGAAATAGCTGCTTAAAGTCTGTATATTTTTAAAACACAATGGCAAATAAAAGAAATTCCTTATTGCAGGAAATTCTCATGGCAGGTATTTCAGTCGTCAGAATTCCTTTCTGCCTGCCCTAAGTCCTTCATACATCCTTCCTTGTTTTGTGCCTACCCTCCTTCCCTTCCTTCCTTGAGGAAGCGTCATCACTGATCTTTTCAGGATTTCATAAGACACATCCTATTGATTTCATCAGTTAAACCTGGTCAGATCAGTATTTTCCTCAAGGTGTCTACCTGCCTGTCACTACACCTGCCATTCTGCAGTCAGTAGTCTGTCATCATATCAACAGACATCATATCAACAGACATAAACACGAGTATGTCTAAATTGCTGCTTTGTTCCGTTTTTTTTTGGAACCAGAGCTTCTTCCTTCTCTGAGTTTCCAAAGTAAATTAAATATGATTCATTTTCCCATATAAATCAATCCAGTGTTGATTAAGTAGTAAGGTAACCTTTTTGTAGCTTAATGAGCAGCTCTTACTGGGCATATAGAGGCTTTCAAAGGTACAAACAGTCTTAAATTCTTAAATCTTCAATGTATCTTTAACTTCCAACCAGGCGTCTTTGTGCAACTTCCTCTTTCCCCAGAATATGTGAGATTATCTGAGAGAGTTGAATCAAGGCCAGAAGCCTTTGGCTACAGTCTTCATCTTCATCAGCGAGTCGTTATCTTCAACAATTCCTCAACCTCACCCAGATTGTCTTCATTCTAATCTAATGTCCTACGAAGAAGAAGTCTTGAGTCACTGATTTGGTGTTACTCTTCATTAACCCGTATCCTCGGGCCTTGGCATCCCAACCGGGTCCTGGTTGTCCGTGGGAAGGCTGGAGCGAATCTTCTTCCTCTCCTTAAACCGTCCGGAACGGGACACCCTCAGGTTTCTGCGACACGTCTGTTCGTTGAAGACCGATTCGAACTGGGTGTCATCAACAAACTCCTCTGTGAAGAGACTGCTGCCTTCGCTAACTGGCGGCGTGGGCTTTGCTGTCTGAGGTAATGGAGGTTGTTTTTGCTGTGGTTGGTCTGTTGGGAGTTGGGATGCTGCAGCTGACGACACAAGAGAATAGAAGGAGAGCATTTAAAAATAACAAGTACACCCGTATTTGGTCTTATAATATCCCGGGGTAACTAGTTTTCTGGGAAAACCCGAGCATTTCAGTCTAGCAGAGCTTATTGTAAATAGTTAATAGATCTTCATATGTCTGTCAGAACAAAATAAATAATGTATAATTATTTTATTATAAACCTACCTTAACAATTGTAATATAAAGGCAGGTTTCAGCAGAGACAAATAAACAATGTTCTAGGAGTCCAGATTACTCAATACCACAATTACTACTTTTACTAATAGCATGGGAGTCGATCTCTGCCCCCCGCAGTCAGATCCCAGAGACAACGTCTGTACAGCAGTGCTTCATGACAGTAAGGGGTGGGACCAGTCTGAGTGTTGACCCCCTGGATTAGTGTGCAATCTGATTCATCTCTGAACTGCCCATATTCTACCTTTCATCCTGAACCCTACTGGCCAAGCCATGAATTATTAAACACTATGCCTGCCATGACAGTCATTAACATTTAATATTTAAGTAATTTAGCCGATATTCAAATCTAGACACTCTAATTCAAATGCTCTAAATAGATGCTCCAATCCAGCTGCTCTAATCCAGAGTGATTTTCCTCATTAACACTAGAAGTGCTGAGGTACCTAAAAGTTTTCCCGGAACACGATACATTTACAGGAAGCTCATTTTAGAAATGCTCTTAGATATGCATGTTTTATTCACCGCTATTTAATGTAAAAGTGGAAAAACCAAATTTTACAGAATTTCTTCCAGCCACGTGGGAAATATGCCAAATAAATTAGCAAATATATTGGTTAAAAGGATAATAAATAGCCTAATAATGTGTGGACGATATGATATGTGTACAAGAAACGGCGTGCCTCTGTCACTCTTACAGTAAGACATTACTGAGTGTTTGGTCGTGTGACTACGCAAAACGGGCTTTCATTTATTCATATGCGTACATTTCAATGGCCATTATCTAATTAGGAAATATGGTTGGAAATGACAAAAATCTAGTTACAATATTACCCAACATATTACACACACGCTTGTGTGTTTTTATTTTGTAGATCAGAATTGATGCGACAAATACGCGACTGAAACGTGTTTGTCTTGTAATAATGTTGCGAAATGTAGCTACTTTACGGTGCATTTCAAAACTAAACATTCTGAAATTACGAACCAAAGGAGTTTCAGTAAATTGCTAACTTTCTGCAGAGCATGTCAAACGCGCTCCTGCGCGCATGGTCTATGTCCGTTTATGTTCGTGTGGCAGGCTGTTTGAGACATTTCGAACATTGGCATAACATCCATTATTCAGATTGGAAACATTATTTTGAAATCAAAATATTGTGCAAGAAGATCGTTGTCTATAGAAATAATTGCAATCTGGCTCAAATAATTACAACCAGGCAGTTACATAGTAATTGTGACTGCTCTTGTACACTCAGTTCACAAAGATTGTTTAGACTCCATTCTGCAGATTAATTTAAATAAAAAAACATTTGTAATTAAATTGTGATTATTACAGACCCCACCACATCAACAACAGGTGATATTTCACGAGGGGGTGAAGATGGTACTGTAGCCCACCAACAGCGTAAATTTAATTAACTGACCGTTAACTGAATCCACTAAAAGTCTACTGAAACATACATTTTCATACGTATTATAATAATAATGTTATTTGTATGTATGTGCCCTAAAGTCACTGAGTCTGACTTACTTGACTCTGTGTGGATGGTCTGAGGGGTTGTGGTGTTGTCCTTACTGACACTCTTACTCTTAGATCCTCCCATGAATGCACGCCACCAAGGCACTCTCTCTGCCATCTTCTGCCTGCTGAACATAACCAACGACAGAACCCATTTTACATTAAGGAGCACCGAAACAGTAGCCAATATAAAAGCAACAAGACCAAAGGAGTAGTGGTGAGTAGTGGTGTGTAGTGGTGAGTAGTGGTGTGTAGTTGTGTGTAGTTGTGTGTAGTGGTGTGTAGTGGTGAGTAGTGGTGTGTAGTGGTGAGTAGTTGTGTGTAGTGGTGAGTAGTGGTGAGTAGTTGTGTGTAGTGGTGAGTAGTGGTGAGTAGTTGTGTGTAGTGGTGAGTAGTTGTGTGTAGTGGTGAGTAGTGGTGAGTAGTGGTGAGTAGTGGTGCGTAGTGGTGCGTAGTGGTGCGTAGTTGTGCGTAGTGGTGAGTAGTTGTGTGTAGTGGTGAGTAGTGGTGAGTAGTGGTGCGTAGTGGTGCGTAGTTGTGCGTAGTTGTGCGTAGTGGTGCGTAGTGGTGCGTAGTGGTGAGTAGTGGTGCGTAGTGGTGCGTAGTGGTGAGTAGTGGTGCGTAGTGGTGCGTAGTGGTACGTAGTGGTGTGTCAGTCAAATAATAAATAAACTTCCATTAGTGCTGAACATGGCTGCTAGAATCCTAACTAGAACAAAATATGTGAACACATTACTCCTGTACTAGCCTCTTTACACTGGCTGCCTGTTAGGGTTAGGGCTGATTTAAGGTTTTGTTGTTAACCTATAAATCAATACATGGACTTGCTCCTACTTACCTCCCTGAAATGATCCAGCCATACATACCTGCACTTAGCCTAAGATCACAAGATGCAGGACTTCTAATTGTACCTATAATTTCTAAACAGCCAGAGGCAGGTCTTTCTCTCATAGCTCCACTACTGTGGAATGATTTGCTAATTAAGGTTAGAAATGCAAACACAAAGCAAACCTTCAAGCATTTACTAAAGACTCATCTTTTCAGCCTGGTCTATGATTAAGTGTAGTCTGGCCCAGGGGCGTGAAGGTGACCAGAAAGGCCTTATACTGTCCACCCTTGCTGTCTTGCCAGGTGGGCTCTCATCACCACTGGGATGCCCTCCCTCCAATGCCATTTGGGGGCGGAGTCACTGGCTTGTTGTTGTCTCTGTTGGACACTTGTGCAATTGGGCTGTGCTCTGCTGGCAATACTCGGCCCTCAATAAGGGTGGTTGCGGTTGGTGGGTGTCCCTTTCATTGATGTTTGGCAGTGTGGGTGGATTGATTTCCTGCCTGTAGGGCCCTGTCCGGACCCCCCTGTCTCAGCCCCAAGGTCTTACACTGCTATATTATTGTGCTGGGGGAGTAGGATCAGTTCTCTTTCTCCACAATAAATCCTTGTAGTTCTAAGGAATGCATTTTCTAAATTTTCCCAATTTTAAACTTAGGAGAACATGAGGTCTTGGCCCACACCTGTGAAGTACCAGGCTGGACTTGTTGCGGTCCCCGTCCAAAGATTTCAGCTGCCACTGGTAAACGCCCCGTCCCGTCTGTCCCTGCCTTTGTCTATCTGGTCAAGCTTCTGACCTGGACTAGGCTTAAATAGACTCTGGACTCAGCCCACAAGCATTTATACATTTTTACAATTTTAGTAATATTCACCCGGCAGAGCCAGAATGGGAATGGTCACCCATCTGAGCCTGGTTCCTCTCGAGGTTTCTTCCTACATATTGGCCTTCTTAGGGAGTTTATTCTAGCCACTGAAGTTCAACACTACTGTTGTTAGCTCCTTCGAGCTCGTTTGGCCGCATTTTGTGGGTTCACAGCAACACCTTCCAAATGCAAATGCCACACCTGGAATCAACTTCAGACCTGTTAGCTGCTTAATTAATGAAGATGTAATGAAGGAATAGCCCACACTTGTCCATGAAACGTCTTCTGAGTCAATTGTCCAATTTCTTTTGGTCCCTTGAAAAACAGGGGTCTCCATATTGAAGAGCTGTAGTCCCTAAACCCTTCCCAAGGTGTGGATGTGAAAACCCTGATATTAAAGCTGAGAGGCACATTAAGCTCATATTCATTATTTAACTGTAACTTTAATATATTTTAGTAAACAGACAAAATAACAAAACTTGTGACAGTGTCAAATTATTTCTGGACCTAACTGTATGTCAATGTTCAGCTCATATGTTAATTTTAAGCTCATGTGTTAATGTTCGGCTCATGTTAATGTTTGGCTCATGTTAATGTTTGGCTCATGTTAATGTTTGGCTCATGTGTTAATGTTTGGCTCATGTTAATGTTTGGCTCATGTGTTAATGTTCGGCTCGTGTGTTAATGTTCGGCTCATGTTAATGTTTGGCTCATGTTAATGTTTGGCTCATGTGTTAATGTTTGGCTCATGTGTTAATGTTCGGCTCATGTGTTAATGTTCGGCTCATGTTAATGTTCGGCTCATGTGTTAATGTTCGACTCGTGTGTTAATGTTCGGCTCGTGTGTTAATGTTCGGCTCATGTGTTAATGTTCGGCTCATGTTAATGTTCGGCTCATGTGTTAATGTTTGGCTCATGTGTTAATGTTCGGCTCGTGTGTTAATGTTCGGCTCGTGTGTTAATGTTCGGCTCGTGTGTTAATGTTCGGCTCATGTGTTAATGTTCGGCTCATGTGTTAATGTTCGGCTCGTGTGTTAATGTTCGGCTCGTGTGTTAATGTTCGGCTCGTGTGTTAATGTTCGGCTCGTGTGTTAATGTTTGGCTCATGTTATGTTCGGCTCATGTGTTAATGTTAATGTTCGGCTCATGTTATTTTCAGTCCATCCTGACACTTACACCTGTGTAGCTCAGTTAGTAGAGCAAGGTGATTACAGCGCCATGCTTTTGGATTAGATTCCCAGTATGAAAGGAATGAAATTAATGTACTGACCATGTAAGTCCCAGTGGATAAGTGTCTGCTAAGGATGACTAATGGTCAATGTAAACACAGTTACGTTCTGCTCATAGGGGTGAAAACAGACTGGACAACCCCTCTTTCTCTCTTACGGATGGACAAGTTTCTCTCTCAAGCTAATGTGACTTCTTCCTCTTAACGTGCCTACACATGAGTCCCTTTTCTTTCTATTTACAGTAACTACTGTCCTCAACCACTGAGTATTGGCTGTAACCAGGTTTCTATGGACACTTAAAACTGTGTATGTTTGTTTAGTACAAGTCAGAAACAACTGTCAACTTAGATTTCGAACATCACAGTCCAGTTGAGGTTAGCACAGTAACTTTCAGTTGTCAAACTTGTGAATCAATGTTTCCCATATATGACTGTGTGTTACAGTGTTCATATATGCTAAAAATAATAAAATCCTAGCATAGACCTCTGTGGTTTTTTGTTAGATTTAGATAATTTGTAGAATAATACCCAGACATACAAAGAAGGATGTATTTATTGTGTTCCTAATCAGAATAAATCACAATGAACTCAATGCATTCATGTCCAGAGAGCCTTTCTGGGTACCAGTCACCCATGAAGCAATTCTGTTATTAGGTGTTAATCTACCTGACTTACTGTAGTTGAATAAGCAAAACATACTTATTACACGTTATAAGTCATGTCATAGCTTCTGCAGACCTCTGAATATTGATTTAGAGAAGATATTTTTCCTCAAAACCGAGGGAAAATTCAATGTTTTTCGAGTGTTCTGTTTACAGTCATGGTCGAAAGTCATCATTGTGCATAGCTTTTTTATAGTTTGTTGAACACTGAATTTAATTAAGAAAAAAACTGTCTTTCCTCTGCTTATTTTCTAATGTGAAAAACCACGGTATAATTGTTTGCTTGATTTTCCGGCATTGATATTATAAACCTGTTTCCAACAGAATTTAGCCCCATCAGGAACTACACTACGGTTTTATCCAAATATGTTGATTTCATTTATTTTAATAGTCATGTATTGTAAACAGGAATAGCCCGATTTTGTAATTGCTGTTACAATACTCCAGATATAACTGTAAAATTACATCCTAACATCCTTGGCATAAACAAAGGCTTTGCATCATGATTTAAAGCTTTACAATAATAGCCAAAAATGTTCTTGTTGAAAAGTGATAGTTGCCAATGAACACATTGTTTCTTTGTAAAACACAAAACAGGGCACCTTGCATAATATCCGTAACTATGTGTAGAACAGGTTTTATAGAACTAGAGCTGTGATTCACAGCTCAACAATGCGCCAAGAGCCTTTCCACAACAAGGTCACTCACCTCAGTTATCCGGGCTGGGATGGGGCCGGAGACGCACTTGAGCGGTTCGCAATACTTTAGAAAGTAAGTATATTCCCTGTTGATGAAAATATTAATTATTCATCTCTTGCGGAGTTTGTGGGAACGAAGTGACAATGGTTATCTGTCGTGCGTCTGATAAGTGCGCCTACCTTTAGGCTACGTACAGATTCTCATCCTATCGTCAGTCATTCTCTTTCCGCGATCGGAAAACCAATTTTTAACTAATCAAGCTTCAGAATCTGATGCTATACCTCACTTTTATTTGAGAGATTTTCTAAAGAACTACGGATGAATTGACAACTTTATAGGAGGTGTATCGTGTTTTTTTACCTGCAGGTTTCCGCCTCCGAAACTGTCCTCTCCCAGAAGCACCTGGACAGCCCACCCATTGGCTGAAACAGGAGGATCGCTTACGTGATCGTTGTTGAAGGGAATCCACTACAAGGGAGGGTTGGGCTTTGAGGTTACCTGGCAACCTTCTGCAGCGCACCTTGTCTGACGTCGAAAACATTGAACACCTTTTTTCATACATGGAGCAAATTGAACCACTGTAAACAATACGACCCATCCCCGGGACAGTCTGAGCAGCACAATTATGTTTAGATTCAAATAACTGAAGATGCAATAAACAGCACAGGCATTTCTAAGTCATCATCAATCACGTGTACCATTATTTCGAGTCACATCTGTTTTACGCAGATTTACTCCCGCTCCTACAAGCTGCATTGAATCCAGCTCCTGTTTCTAAAGCGTGAGGTAGAACGGCCCACGGGGCACCTTGTAGACCAACAACTAACAAGTTAGCTACAGCCCATGAACAGGATACTAGCCTATATGATTGCCATTATCTACTTTCCTGAATTCGGATGAACTATTGAATAAGATTTCTGTGCATGCAGTTCGATGGAAGTAGCTAACAAGCACTACCGCAATTGCTAACTAGTATAAGCCCTGTATGAAATATAGTTGTGATGTGTGAAGCCAGCTGCTACTCCAGATACCACCTATGTTCCTCCTTTGGATCTGTATGTCATTTAGCATTGACTGGCGGAACTACCTCTAGTTCATTGATATCGGACAAAGAGACTTATGTTATTCACAAATTAATTACCTCCTAATGGAAATTCTGAAGTATAGCCTATCTTTCAAACGTTCAGCCTGACTACAGTGTTTGGTTTCACGTGTTGCCACGACATTCGAATGGGGACACTGGTGACTTCCGACAGTCATCATCCTGTCTAAACTGTCTTGTCTTGCTACAGACTTGTATCTCTCCAAAAGTGTATGTTCACCAAAGAGTCCAGGAAAAACTGATGCTATTAGTCATGCTTACAAAACGAGTACTACATATAACAAAGACCTACATTGATTTAGGTAAACCTGCTTTTGACCACCATCTCCATGGCTGCTCAGATGTCTGGTACAAGACCTTTTCACTGTGACCTGGGACATGTGTGCTTCCAATCCAGGGGTTTCATTTCTTCCTGTTTTCTTTTGTGAGTACAGGGCTCAACTGTGAAAGAGACAACCTAATTTCCCTGTTTAAATAAAATAACTAATTAAAAGCAAGCAAAGCTACATCTTCGGAGTTGGTAATGGATCTAAATAAATCTATGTGAAATGTAAAGGCCTGTACATTCTACTGTCAGCCTCCTGCATCAAAGATGGAAATTAAATCATTGCGAAAATTAACATAAACATTTATTGTTACTTAGGTAGCAAAATGAATCTTCGGTCCATTCAAACTATTACCACGTTGAACACAACTTGGCTTCAGCCCAAATAGGACGAAAGCCCTGGACTGATGCCAGTTTCACCTATTGCACAGCTTGTAGGAAAGGAAGGTTATGGATGCTTGAGCACTGACAGATACGATACATTCTGAAATAGTTTTGGATTCAGTTTCTGAAACACATTTTTCTCTCTCTTTCTCTCCCCGTCTTTCACACACACACACACACACACACACACACACACTCATGTTCGTTCTGCACTCAAAGTGACGACTGTCAATTCAGTAACATAATAAATATATTTTACCTAAACCAAACCCTTAAAGCCTAAATGTAACCCAATCCTAAGAAGGGCCAGCACTAGCTTTTTTGGGGGCCCTAAGCAAAATTGATTTTGGGGCCACAAGCAGTTGCTAGAGCCAAGAGGAATGTCAATTTTTCCACTTTTTTGAAGGAATATCACTTTTTTTGTAAATTGTACCCAATACCCAAGTGATTTTCAACATCATCCCACATCCCAAACCATCCCAAATCCCAAGAAACACACCCAGGTTGCAGAGGGTGGTGAAGCGGGATAGTTGTGATGTGGGGGTGCCTTGCATAAGGGCACAATGGCAGGCTATGGCAAATTTCTGTCCGCCAAGATACCAGCAAATTTCTGTCCGCCAGCTCACCTGATGTAGCTTGCCTCTTTAACTGCTACTCCTTAGTTACCTGGTATCTGCAACTTGGGTAAGAGGTAGACCTCAGAAGTACCTGGTTAAATAAACTATTTCTGTGTGACACATGGGACATAAACTGGAAGTGGAGAGAGGAAAGAGAGACCGAGAGAGAGAATGTGAGAGAGAACATATAAGGGAGTAGAAAGAGAGAAGTGGTTTCCCTCATTCATAAAACATGTTGGCCAAGTAACCCTCACTGCATACCTGAGGACAGCCTCTGTATTTCTGTCTCCTCCCTGCCTCTTTCTCCTCCCACCCCC
>JACXGJ010009738.1:0-23579 GCA_016801105.1 Esox niger | reverse complement strand
GTGTGTGTGTGTGTGTGTGTGTGTGTGTGTGTGTGTGTGTGTGTGTGTGTGTGTGAACGTGTAGAAGACGAGGTGCACAAACCAACAATGCCTCAAATGATGTTTCCATTCCAAAGTAAAAAATTAAATTCGAACGTTCGGTAATTTTCATTGTACCGCAAAGTAATTTCTTTATGTCACAAAGTGATGTCAAACCGTCCAAATCATGGCAAGAACAGCACCTCATCTGTCTTAGTAACGCTGCTAGTTGACAGAGAGAATAGCAGGACTGCGGTGTAGTGGTTTGCCTATGAGGCAGACACCTGAAAGCCTTTGGCCAGACCACTGACCTGGAAGGTGTATAAACTCACCAATAATGTTGTTTACTGGTAACTAACATGGTGCTCTGTTAAACAAGTGCTGTTGCTTGTGACTGGGGAATAGTGTCTGTGCCTGTGTGAGATGTTTTTTTTAGTTCCACAATGCCAATTTTGTTGGGTTTTTGGTGCTGGAAGGATTTCCAGAACCAGACTTAAGACTTCACACTCATTCCACTCCAACAGACTTTGACTGGGTCATGGTATTTAAACCTCAGTAGGCAGTGGGGAGTGTGGATCAGAACCGTGTCCCAGTGTTGGCAACAATGAATCCCTCATGCAAATCTGGCATCAAGTCTTGTTCATCTTAATAAAACTATAGTAGTTTAAGCATTAACTTTTTGTTTCACCCAGCTACTGTGGCAGGTACATAACCAGTTACACCCATTTTTTAAAAGCCCCCCCATTACACCGTACAAAACGGAGTATGCTGTAAACTCTTTCCAAAAGAATACATACTTTTTTAATTAGCAAGTAATGTGGTTTATTGCTAAGTTTCCATAACATCTTGTGATCTGTGTCCAAGCCAGAATATCAGAGATGAGATTTTCAGCTGCTCTCATGGACTTGGTGTTACCATGGTAATGGGAACAACTTGACTTGAAAAATAAAATACTGCACTTGCTACCTGTAACCTGACTATAGCGTAGTGGTTTTCGCTGGCAGTTTCAAACTTCGCTTACATTCAAAACCACTATTCAATATTATAAAACGATTCCCCACTTTGTGATTTTGGGGTAAAATGTATTGTACTGAGAATTAATCTTTTGACACTCTACCCTGTTTTACTGGTAAACATTCCAACAGGCAAGGCCAAAATCCACACATTTGGTGGGTGGCCTGTTATTTTATGTCCTGGTTGTCTCTGTCAGGACATAGTGACAGTTTCAAAGAAGCTCATCACGATCCCGCCTTTCTGAAATGACATTGCCTGAGTTTTCTGGCATTGATTTCTGGCAGGGCTACCAGCAGTAAAACTGCATCAGAACAGAGCCCGCTTCCTCTTATCTCTCTCCTCCATGTTACTCATCATCCTCTCTTACCCCCACCACCTCTAACGTGTTCTACTTCTCAGAGAGGCAAGCCCCAGTGAGCCAGCGGGATGACTGGTTGGTATGGCCGTCCAGTGACTTACAGCCCACCGTAGTCTGAACGTTTAGTAATAAAAGAAATTAGACGGCATGCATGCAGTTCCCCACTATAATTAAGCTCTGTGCTTGTATTTTAAACAATTCTTCTGCCTGCTCTTTCTCCCTCGCTCTCTCTTCATTGCTCCCCTCATAGGTTGTGAAGCTTTCTGAGATTGTGTCACTTGCTCAAGAGGCTCACGTTGATATCTCCTTCACGCTGCCACTCTAAACCATGCCCCTTGAACCTACGACCCCATTGGAACCCAGACGACACACCCCTGGAACTGCAAGAAGAGCCTCTCACTACTGAGAGAAAACACCAATACCACACCATTTCCTGAACCCTTTCTATTAGTTTAGTTTCTGTCACACATGGTGGCCAGGCTCCAAAATATATACCCCGCGAATCTGTACTTTAGTTCCGTTATGATTTGTTATGTGTTCCAGGACCTTTTAGTGTGGCTTGTCAATTTTAAACATAATGCGCACACACACACTTATCAGGTCAGACACAGGCGTTCCTGTATATGACTCCAGTATTACTCGCTCTGTCTTGTTGTTCTCTCTGTGAGAGGAGTGAATGACTCCTAGTTACTACTTTGCCTTTCTGCCCACCTCTCTCCCTTAGAATACATAGCGCCACTCAACACACAACACCCTGACCTTGCTCTCTTCTGGGGGAGAGAACGTGGTCTTTTTATCTGCTTGCACTTCACTTGGGTTCTCTTTGACAGTATGGATCATTCCCAAAGGCGTCATTCTTCTGGGTTACAGAATTACTGTTGGATGGAGTGGCATGGTTGATCGTAGCTCCTATACAGGAGTGCCTCGTACTGTACTTTGGGGTCTGAGTATGGACATAAGGGAAAAGAAAATGGGAATGGGGGTTTATGTGGAGTTCCTCAGTAATAACTGATGGGTTGTGACACTGGTTCAAAGCTTGGGAAAGAAACGTGTGTAGAAATATTAGAGGGATTGAATTTAACTGTTTGGAGCAGGCTACTGGTTGGGTCATTTAATCACCATATCAATTTGAATGAACAGCTTAATGTTCTCTCTCAATGGACTCAGAGGAGACTTAATAGCTGGATGAAAGCATTGTAGTGCTCTTCTTGACTCCTGAATTAGTACGCGGCGTGTGTGTATTCTAAACTACTGCCTGTTTGATCGACTGCATGTTAGTATTTGTCTCTGCCACAGTTCCCCTGTAGTCTGCTTCAATGTGATGGGAACCCATACTTTAAAACCCATATGGGGGTGAGTAGTGTTGCTTTAATGGTACTGCTAAAAGTTTGGAGTTAAATCTTCTCTGTATATCTCCAGGACCCCTTCCTACCCTGTTACTCCCAAGCCCTCTGAACACAGAAACACACATTGTGAGTTGTAAGACATTTATTATATATTGTAAATAACCAGACCACTGTTCTCTTCTGTAAGATATCTATGCTTCTCTTGGGGAGTAAAAAATAAAAAATAAATACGGAGAAAACATTTGCTTGTTGTCTTGTTTTGATGCACTTAGTGTGAACGTTGTTTACATCAATTAGTCAGGTTGAGTGAGTCATGACGGCCAACAACAATGTTAATGCTAAATAATGTTGACATTAGCATAAAAGTCATAATGCCTCTTAAAATTTAGTGCCCTCCAGACTTCTTGGCAAGCTTGGTGAAGATGAGCAAAAACGGCTTTGACATTTATTTTCACGATCTTCCTCACAAAATAGGAGGAATGTAAGCTTATTTAGGTAAATTGTTCAAATGAAAATCTCGATCCTTAAAGTAAAAAGAACTCTCTATTTTTGGTACCCCTGCATTTGGTATATTATGAGTCTTTCCCTTGCCAAGATAATGGCACTTGTGTAATGTTTGAGGTGGGAGTACACAGCAAGATAAGACACCATTTAGCCATGCAGAATCTCTCCACATCCTTCAGACTAATTAAAGTATAAATAAATATTTTCTATTCTCTCATCTAAAAATCTACATTTGGATTATCTCCACATTACTACCCTGAAATGTTCTATTTTAGAAATGTATTTGAAAATATTTTCTCCTACAAGCAACTTGGGATGGAGTTTTATGATAATACCGTGATAATTTACATGGCAGTCGTTAGGCAACAGAGGGGGATTGGCTCTACAGTTTTTATTTAGTTACTCTAAAAATATAGAGAATGCTCTTCCAGCCTCAAGGGGTAGCTGGTTCCAGAATTGTTTTGCCACTTCTGCCCAGAAGTGGCTGAACAAAGCTTTTCAGTAGGGATGCAGGGTTTGGTCACTGAAGCTAGTGGGGGGAGCTCCCCTTGCTGCTCTGTAGTCAAGCCCCATTGCCTTGTAACAGATGTGAGTTTCAGCTGGAAGCCAGGGGGGTGTCCAGAAGACCGGGGTGACATGTGAGGACTTGGGACGGTTGAAAATAGTGTGATCCATGGCATTACCTGTGCCACGTCCTGTGTGAGGTAAGGACATATTCTATGAATGTTGTAGAGCAGTGATGTCAAACCGGGTCCACAGAGGGCCGGTCGTCTGCAGGTTTTTACTCTCACCTTGTACTTGATTGACTAATTAGGTCACTAAGTGGTTCGTTACCACCCTCACCTGGTTGTTTTTAGTTCTGAGCTGGGAAATAGATTTTTGGAAAGAACAAATGCCTGCAGACGCACGGCCCTCTATGGAACCGGTTTGACACCCCTGTTGTAGAGCATGAACCTGACGGGTCAAGCAACCGCCTTGGTGTCTGGGTAGAACACCAAGCTGTTTGCACACCGGGAGGGTAATAGGCGTGTCCTGGAGAACTGGTCCTCCCGCCCAAGAGCAGTTCCATCTTGTCGAACTTGAGGTGGTGGGATGTCACCCAAGCAGACTATTCACCACCTCAGTGTCAGTATGTGGGAAGGACAAAAATAATTCAGTCACTGAATGTCAATGATAAGAAAGGCTGCGGTTGGGGAGTAGGAGCTGGTGGTTCGCAGAGTAACAGGCAGAAAATAGATCTAGGAAATGAGAATGTGAGAGAATTAGCTTGGGCATTGTGAACCGTTTCAGTTACATAGAGAGCAGTCTCGGTTGAGTAGCCCGTCTTGAAGCCTGACTGGTTAGGTTCAAGGAGATCACTCTGAGATGAGAGTTTATTGGAGATAGCACGCTCAAGTGTCTTGGAAAGGAAAGGTTACATTGAGAGTACTGTGCAGCTTCACTATGAAAGTGCTTGCACTTCATGGTTCAGTAACACCCCAATGAACTTCAGGCGCTAACAGTGAATGCCACAGAACCAAATGGTAACGGTTATACTGAATCTTATCCTTTTTTTGAATGCACTTCATAAAATGGTAATTTGGCTTAAGTAGGGATTGGCCTAAAAATGTCTGTATGGCAGAGTCCCCCTGTATCAAAAAAGCTACTTTGCCTCAAAAAAGGACTTACATTCATACGCCACCAGCGGCATTTCCACAGACCTTGTACCATGTCGTTTAAAGAGACGTACTGGTCAGAATACAGTGTCTGCCAAACATAGGTTTGAGGCTCCTGCACTGTGTGGTTAAGTACGTAAACTAAGCTAAAATATTTCATATATTAATATTATAATATATTAGCTGAGCTTGTTACCTTGTGTAGCAACATGTAGTGTAAATTATCCAATAAAATCAATCAGTTCTGCCGTCATGATGATTAGGTATGATTTTAACGATATGTGGGTGTTGCTCGCTCTTCATCTTGGGGTTTATGGCCGGAGGTGTTGCTGCCGCTTCAGTCCTATTCATATAATTCTTCAAGATTGGTGGGTTTACTGTTGCCAGCAACGCCTCTGGATATGTGTGTTTGTAGTGCATGCGGACTAGGCCATTGGTTTTGACTTCAAGAACCAGATAGCCTTGAAGATTCTTGAAATGAAGGGCCACAGCCCACAGAACATTATACTTAAATGTGATGTCAATAATATTGCGTTGAGATGAAAGAGTTTCACTAGAGTGCCTCTGCGTCTCTGATCTGAAAGAAAAACAAATCAAACAGATGTCCACACTCCTCCCTGATTCATTCATATTTTTACGACAGGACCTGACTTGTGTTTGCAGTGGGATTTTGCCTTAGTGTAAACATTACCCCAAGAAACATTCTGGAGTCGGTACACTGATTATACCACAGGCCATGGATATATAGATATTTGTTGGGGTGGAAAAGAGATGGATATAGCACTCTGCTGGGACCCATTTTAGCAGTGGATCTGACATTTCTAAAAGTGAATTCGATGAATCTTTAACTGGATTTAAAAGTGGTCACATGACTCCATCTGCGTCATCAAGAGGGATCTGTAAATAAAGTTTATTTGAGACTAGGAAAATTCACTACTTTAAAATGGAGATCCACAGTTGTGATCAAAAGTTGGCATACCCATAGAGAATTGGTAATATATGTACCAACTGCAAAGAAAACATGTGAGCAGGCAAAACAAGTCTTTTATTTCTTTTGGGTTTCACATTCAACTGTAGGTCATAACAGAATGGCACAATCATAAAACAAAATATGGCAACATAGAAAAAAAATTAACTGACCCCTGATCAAAAGTCAGCATACCCTTAGTTCTTAATACTGTATATTGCCCCCTTTAGCATCAATGTCTATTGTAGTCTATTGTAGAGTGTGCAGTCAAATTCTTGCAGGTGGTATAGCTGCCCATTCATCTTGGCAAAATGCCTCCAGGTTACTATAGACATTGTTGACCCCTGTCCAAACGTAGTGCTTATGATTGTGACCATAAAGCTCTATTTTGGTCTCTTCACTTCAAATTAGTGTGCCAGAAGCTGTGAGACGTATTAAGGTGTTGTCGGGTATATTGTATTCAGGCTTTTTTGTGGCATTGGTGCAGTTAAGGCTTCTTTCTGGCAACTCAACCGTGCAGTTCATTTTTGTATCGTCTTATTGCGCCCCTTGAAACAACCACACAGTCTTTTTCAAGAGCAGTCTGTATTTCTCCTAATGTAACTTTTGGAATTTTCTTTGTATCCCAAACAGTTCTTCTGACAGTTTTAGCTGAAATCTTTCTTGGTTTACCTGACCATGGCTTGGTATCAAGAGATCCTCAAATTTTCCACTTCTTAAAAAGAGATTGAACTGTACTGACTGGCATTTGCAAGGCTTTGGATATCATTTTATATCCTTATCCATCTTTATAAAGATTCTATCTTTATTACCTTGATACACACGTCTTTTGAAAGTTATTTTCAATGTTTGGCCTTGTTACAGACATGCAGTCTGTCACCTTGCATGTCTTTAACAAGGCCAAACTTTCAATGATATGTAAACTTTTGATCAGGGCCATTTGGGTGATTTCTATTATCATTATGATTTTCAAAGGAGCCAAGCAACTATGTAATAATAAATGGCTTCGTATGATCACTATTCTTGTATAAAAGGACGTTTTTTTGCACGATCAGTCATATTTTCATAATCAACGTCAACATTTCAAAATGTCTGCCAGGGTATGAAAACGTATGAGCACAACCGTATCTGTATCTTTTCAACTCCAGTCTGTACATCTCAAAGGGTGGGAGCTAATGACGGATACCTAGTTGGACCAGGTTTGGAACAGAACACATGCTGGATTAGAACGCATTCCCAACCGCCACATCGTAGCTGCCTGACCACAAAGACTCTCTAGAATGTAAGGAGACATGGCAGCCTTTTCTGACAACCACCCATCGGCACTGTGCATTGCTGAGCACAGCCATACACTAAATCTTTCTGTGGAGACATTATAGGCTAACACATGAGGAGTCAGTGATGGTCTGGGGAGGCATATCCTTGGAGGGTCGCACCGACCTCCATGCTAGCCAACGGTAACCTGACTGCTTTTAGGTACTGGGATGAAATTGTTCGCTAGTGCAGTGGGGCCTGGGCTCCTCCGGGTGCAGGATAATGCCCGGTCTCATGTGGCCAGAGTGTGTTGGCAGTTGCTGGATGACGAAGCCATTGATGCCATTGACTGGCCCTCATGTTCCCCAGACCTAAATCCAATTGAGAACCTTTGAGACATTATGTACCAGGAAATCCGACACGACCATGTAACGTCACAGGCTGTCCAGGAGCTCACTGATGCCGTGATCTCGGTCTGGGAGGAGATCCTCCAGGACACCATCCGCCGTCTCATCAGGAGCATATCCAGACATTGTCGGTGTGCATACAGGCACGTGGGTTCCATACACACTACTGAGTCACATTATGAGTTGCCATGACGAAATTCACGCAAGTATGAACAGCCTGTAATTTGAATTGTTTGTTTTGATTTTCGGTACGAGTTTGAATCCAGCCTTCAATCGGCTGGTGATTTTGGTATCCATTTACCGTTACATAATGTTTTTCTCAATGAATTGCACAATGTACAGTAAAGATTTTGATCTGTTTCTATTCCCTTCATTGAGACCCTATGTGTGATTCATGTGTTCCCTTAATTTTTTTGAGCAGTATAATTACTAGACCCTCGTTCATTTAAACTCGATGTGTTTGTTCAGATCTACAACAAAAATGTTTGCTGTTGGAGGTACTTGAGGAGCGGAGTTGGGGTCCACTGACTTGTCATAGTCTACAGTTATTTCTATTCACCAGCATCCAGCATAAATGTTACTATAATGAATACTTTAATGCTTTAGCTACATTCATTCATTTGCTCAGGATTCCCCAGCACATTAAACAGCACAAATTATGATTCACACAATGTCAAACACCCATCAAACCGCAGACATTTACAACCCAGAGGCGCAACCCGGCAATACTTCCAGTAAAGCATTGCAGATCATTGCAGGCTCAATAGACCTGACTGGGGTTTGACAATTCAATGGCAGATCTGAAAAAGTAGTGCTTAGTTGTTAACTTTCTCAACCTAAAAGCAACACACCATTCAACACATCTTTAGCTGACATTACTGCACTAACAAACCTTTATACAACATTGAACTAGTGGAGTGCGTTATCCCTGCTTGCCTGCCAGTGCTTTCAACTAAAACCAATAAACCCTTCCTCCTGATACATTTGGTCCTAAGCTTGTTGTCCGCATGTAAGGGTGTGGAGAAGCGGGATTACATCTGTCTTTTGAATTGACATCCCAGATTAGGATAAACTCCTGCCCGTTACGCGGTAATGGCTGTGTTGTGTCTGGGGAATTCTCCCCTGCTCCTGGTGTCAGGCGTAATCCTGATCGTTAATGCTCGCCAGCCTTGTGTCCTTCTCCTTGGCGGACTGAGAGGAGGGCCACAGGGTGTCGCCCTGGTCATCAGGCTGAGCGCGACGTGAGATGGCATTTAGATGTACCCAGACGGCATTTATGTCACGCTGTCCAGAGTGTTAAATGCCCCCATGTGGGCAACTCACACTGATGAGGCAAGGTCAACCACACCCACCGTTCGTGGATGGTGTGCTGACTGTTGAGTTTAGTGACTGAGAGACAGTCTCCTCCTCCTCTATCTTGTAGCCCCACCTCCACACACACACACACACACACACACACACACACACACACACACTCAATCTCTTTCAATTTTTCCCGCTCCCATTCTCTGTCCCTCTGTTGGTCTCTCAACCCCTGTTCAGTGCTATATGACTGGAAAAAGGTATAGAAATTAACTCAACGTTCATTGGTCACGCACACAGATGAGCAGATGTTATGGCGCTGTGGAAGGCTTCACTAACAAGCTCCATGGACGCTGCAGAATGTCAAACGTACGATGCAATCGGAAGCCAATAAAGAATGTGAGACAAATTATGCTTTCAATGTTGTCTAGGAGGAAGGAACATGACGACCGTTATAGTCTGCGCCATCTTCTGTTCCTCTCTGTGGGTAAAATCTGCTTGCGATGAGAGATGGAGTCAGGAGGGAGCAGCGGCAAAATGGCACCTTCTGTTAATTTATTCATGTAGGATTATGGTCATTAATCTGACCTTTTTTGTCAGTAATTGGTGGAATAGTGGTCTGAAGCTCTAGTTTGTAGTCCCAAGCTATCCACTACATTAGGATCAAACCTGACATGTGAATGGGATCTCCACTGAGCGATGTATGTTAGCCAAGCATATCCCGATGTAGGGGTTGGCCTTGTCAGCAGGGATTTCCTTGTCTCTTTGTGCTCCAGCTAGCCCCCAGGCTGGATGGAACACCTGCAAAAGCTAACTGAGACTGTCAGTAGAGTGAATGGGTCCTCACACACGCTGATCTGACTGAATAGCTGGTTGGAAGTGCAGTGTGGAAAAAGCTAAATGGCTTGGCCTGAATACCCAGGAGGAAGCAGCACAATTTTGAACTCTTCTGAGCTGGTTAAGAGTTGTTTAAAGGAGACAGCGTCGTAGGTAAAACTGGGCCTCAAGAAATTGGGAAGGGGGCATAAAAGGGGGGTAAATCTGGGAAAAGCTAAAAAGAGAAGGTTGTGCTCTAACTGTGTCTCATTGGAGAAATAACTTAATGGTCACATACACCGATTAGCAGATAGTAGAGCAAATTCTACGTTCATTGGACTCCAATGATTGAGTATAATGTCTAAGCCTACAAAATAATAATTCAATTTAATAAAAACAAGAAGAACAAAGACAAAGAAATGTGAGAAAAAATATGATATACAGTTAGATAGTCCAATGGGATAGAAACCTGACAACCATCTCTGTCTGCGCCATCTTGTGCTCCTCTAAAACCCAGTGAGGGCAGCAGCAAAATGATTCCCGCTGTTATCTTCTTCATGTGTGATAAAGGATCTGACCCTATCTGTCAGAAATGGATGGGTGGGCCAGCAGATGGAATATTTTTGACACATCTAAGGAGACATGGTGTGTTTTAACGTAACATTACATTTTAGCATCAGCAAAGGAGCCCGTCCAGTAAATGACCATTGATTGAATGCTGTAGGACCAAGTTCTAAAGCCAAAACCCACTTACGTTAACAAATTTTGAATTTTTCACGCATCTTGTTCAGAATATCTGTAAGTGGCTTTGTCATTACTTAATTGGTGAGAACTACCCTTTTAATAAAGTAATGAGAGGAAGTAGGCCTGAGAAACTTAACACAACACAGATGTGCTAACTAACTCTGAGCAAAGGAGTATAGATGGGACGTGTTGCCTGAAACTGATGGGCCCCACAAATCCTGTCCACACCTCATGCTAGGAGTTGCCCATGTGAATGTCACAGGCTATATGGATAGGACCATTGACCATAGGCTGGAACATACCATACAAGGGTCATTTGTAAGATGAACCTTTCTTATTAGAGGGTATTTGACTGTGTAATGGCTGGTTATGACCATAGCCCCCTCCCTTGTATTCTGGTATAAAGATTGTGTTCTTTCTGTATTCATTGGAGAGGGAGAGAGAGAGAGAGAGAAATGAAAGAACTATGGACTGTTAACAACGACATCTCATGCTGAATAAAGATGGCTCTCCCTTGACTTCTGGCTGCATTACTTTTGTTCATGGATATCACATCGCAAAGTAACAGTAATGAAATTCTAAATGTAGAAATATTTTGTGTAGAGTGAAAAATGTATGGCATGGCCTTTAAGGATTGAGTATAAGTCATTTGTTCTTGTTATATGCAAATTCAAAGAAATAAAATGACAGTCCTATTGTCGTTTTCACATATGTTTGTGGCTGTGTAATGAATTACAAACCACAAATATATAAAAATAAATTGGCTCCTCGCAGGCTGTTATTTAGTTTACTTTGAATGTTTGTGGTGAATTTTGCATTACTGTTAACCACGTGCTAAGGAACTGCACTGTACATAGGATGTCATCCTAACAATTTTTGGATAGCACTGCTTAATTTTTCCGAATTCGGCATATTTCTGGAGTCAACGCAGGACTTTGCAACACACGCTGACCACTTATTCAGAAGCATCTTAAACATTGAAGGAGGTGCACAAGCATGTCCATTTTCGCATTCTGAAAATCTACAAGCCGTGTGATCTGACTGCCATCTCATAGCCGCTTGATGAGGTAAAGCAGGAGTAGGATATGATTCATGACAATGATGTGATGGTACTAGTTGTCACTCCAAGGGTTGTGTCAACCACAGAAACTAACAGTGAAGCCGAGCTGAGAAAATGATTTAAATGTCTGAACACTGACATGGCTTGTCTTGGGTCTGCGTCTGTCACTACACATGAGCCTGACATGCCTACTAAGAAGGCTGAAAGAAATACACTGATCCGACTCGAGGTACCACTGGGAAAAAAGGTGAACCTGGTATCCCTGGGATCCACAGTGAGGTGAGACCACAAATTTCCTAGGTGATGTCAAAGACTCACGGCTCTGGCTAAAGTAAGAACTCATCTGGGCCCTAAAGTATGTAGAGGAGGAGAGTCAGCCAGTATATAGGGGTTTCTTAAACAAAATATTTCATTGTGCAAGATTGAGTGGTAACCAGATTATCTCCACAGACAGGGTGTTAAAAGTTTTAGGGGTCCATTAGGATAAGGCCTTCGCTTTAACCTCTAGTCAGGAGTATTTCACAATGTTTTTTTTTAGCATTTGATAAGCTCCTGTTTTAATTGTGAACTGACTGCCTGTCACCTGTGGCCTCCTATCAAATGTGATTTTGTTTGTTTAAATGGAGCTTAGGGTTTACTTCTGGGTTGACTGCTATTATGTCACACAAAGTTTTGTTTAATAATTTTTTTAAATTAAAATTAAAGCATTAAAATTTCATTTAGAAATTGAAACTAACAGTCTGCATTTAACGTATTGTCATTGTACCATTTCAAATATTATGTGATGGAATTCAGAGCCAAAGAGTTTAGAAAAACTGTGTTTAAATACTTTAGAAGTTTGCTGTACATATTCACTGTACAGTTGTACAGGTTCTAATTGTACTTTGTTGAAACAATATGTAAGTATTTTGTTAAAGGATCAGAATTCATTGTTTTGTTTTGAAAACCTAACATTTAACACACTTGATCGGTAATCCGATGGTTTTGCTAGGCAATATGTTGTTCAAATTCAACATGCCAAAACTGGAAAATGCATCTTGCTTTAGAATAAACGGTTAAAATATGTATATTTTTTAAAGATATCACCCTTGGACAAAAAATTGTTATGTTACAAAAAGAATAATGATTTAATTGTGGACAGACCTGACTGCATTACTTCGTCATTATGTATCTCTGAAAGCCATGTTTGGCCATATCAGTTATTCTGGTGTTAAAGGCAAAGATCGTTTGCAATTTCATCCAACTCAGGAGTGCCAATTTCACCACTGATCAATGTGTGAACAGATCTCTCTACCAGTCACCCCACCAATCTTATCAGGTTGACCTGCTTTCAGATGGATTTAAATGATGCTGGACCTGACATTTCTCATTTGGAAGTGGACCGAGATCTCTCGACCTGAATAGACTTTTCGCTGCCCTATTCAGTCTTGTCAGCCACAGGAGTTCCCCCTCAATCCATTTGCTTGACGTGTTGAATCAACGTCCTTCATTAGCTTTCTCACCTCTGGCTACTGTATATGTTTGGGTATTCTGCTCTGAGGTGTGTTCTTTTCCTCCTCCTTTTTCTCTTTTACACTGTCACAATCTTTTTCTCTCCCAGTGTTTCTCTCTCATTTTCTCTTCTGTTACCCCTTGTTCTTTTATCTCTCTCTCTCTTTCTCTCTCTCTCTCCGTTATGAATGACAAAAAACAGAGTTTCACCCTGGGACCACTGAAGTGTGATAACTGGTTGTTATTATCTGTGTAGAAGTACCATTCTCCTCTTGAATAAGTTTTGATACTTAAATGTACTGTTCATAGAAATGTGTCGGTTACACAACAGAATCGTTTTTTATCTTAAACATGTCTGCAACAGGGACCATTCTTGTGTTTTTGTCATCAAGTGCATTTAAATCAAGTGGTTTTATTCTTCTGTTCTCTATAAACAATTCTAGTCTCCTGTGAAAGAAACAGTTGTTTTTCCTTTTCTCTATCTCATTGTCTTCAAACAGGAGGAAGAAAAGAGAGCCATTCTCTTGAGTAAGTCTATCAGATGATGACTCACTCTGGAGAGACACTTCATTTCTCCACAATGAAATAGCAGGAAATAGAGCTTCTTGCTTTCTGAATGGGGTTTATAAATAGAGATGTGAAATTGCCAGTAAAAAGAGGTGCAGCGAGGCACGTATTCCACCAATGGTTGCCCACCCATGGTTCCAGCTTTGAGTTAACATGGTAATAAAAATCTAATAGGAATCAGCCAGTCACTTTTCCCCACTGAGTCTTTGGCTCCACACCAAAACAGTATACATTTCATGAACATCCTGGGGGATGTCACTTTGGAATGTTCTGACACCCACCCATGATGTCTGGTGAGACTTTGATGCATTCGTTTTTCTTCTTGCTGTAATTTGTGTGAGTCATCCTGTTACCTCAGTGCTCCGAGGTAGAGGATCTCTTCCAACTGAATCACATCACAGCAACATTTCTCTGTGAATTTATTTCGGTTTTAATCCACAGGTGAGTTTTCTGTGTGTTGTGTGTAGACTGAATTCTCTCTAATTCCCTCTGTCAAACTTACATTTAAGGGGATTATGTGAAATATTTGCATTGTAATATATCTGCGGTAATAGTGAAATGATAGGGTTTCAAAACATTTACTCAGTAGAAATACTGAAGGTTTCTAAATTCAAATAACCAACATGCTTCTGTTGTCAAATGAAAGACTGACATGCTCGTTCTCTTGGCACATGATTATCTAGGATAGAGTAATGTCAATCAGGAGCATGTAAAATAATTTCCTGGTTTATAAAATTATTTTCACAAATGTTTTTTCTGTCCAAATATAAAATAACATAATTTGTACAGCTTTTATAAGCTTGCTGACCAAAACGGAAAGTTAATCAGGGTTGATTTGAATGTGGTGTTGCTGTAATTCAGCTAACTTCCTTAAGGTGGGAGCAAAATAACCAGCTGGCCAGGTGAGGCTTGTGATCCTTCAGAACCTTGCAGATAACCAGCTGGCCTAGTGAAGCCGGTTCTCCATTTGGCCCTAGTCACCTAGAAGAGAGGCAGTTTCTTTACATGGTGACAAGCTTCTACAGCTTCAAGCTCTACAACATTTGTAGAGAACAAACTTACCTCACACAGGAATTGTCATACCAATCCAGGCACTTGTCTCCTGCCTAGCCTAGCAAAATCAAAGCAATCTTTCAAATGAGAAAACCTTGAAGGGACCTTGCTCCAGCAGCATATCTGATCTGTGTGTGTGCTAGAACATGCCGAGAGAGACCCTTTCTTGTGCAGTCCGAGTGTGTTTGAATTTAGTACACACATAGTATAAGTGTTGTATGTCTGAACACAAAATGTATCTTTGTTGCTTTATTTGCCGATTTTCTATATTCATCCAAGTCCCATTTGCCCAAACAGGAGTATTAGTGAAATTGTTATTATTTCAAACATGTTTTATGTGTTCATCTAAATCATTTTAAATTGAAAATCGACAAGTATTACATTTCTAGAATAAATGTCACACAGTTTTTCCCCAGCTTGTGAAAATGTCACTGTTCCGACTAGAACAGTGCAACGGGGAGGTTTTGTGAAAGAGATTGCTTTTATTAACGGGAAAGAGGATGTGTGTAGCTAACAGTTTAGGTGTTGTTACTGGGTGATCAATCTTCTAAAGCTGTTAAATTAAATTAAGTAATAGGAACAAAGTTCATTCATTCTTTGTGTGAAATTATCTATATGAAGAGGAATCACAAAACATAAATGTGACTACTGTTTTAAGAAAACAAACTGTTATGTATATAAGACAAGTTTCTGCTGTTGTGTTCTCACATAATTATAGTCATAATTCATGTTACTGACATTTTTACCCATCCAATGTTTTTGCAACAGCATCACCATTGTTAAACCTTTGTCTCCTGCCAGCTCTGCAACAGGTAAGCACAGGTCCTTTCTACTTAGGATGCCTCCATTTTAACATTTAAATCTAAATATAGCATGTGTCCTGCAGCTCTCTCTGTCTGAATCTGCTATATCATAGATCAAACCTGGCTTCTAATTATAGGCCACAGGCTGGTTCAGACGACTTGAATGGAGACAGGGTTGGAAAGTAGGAGAAAAAGCCACCGGGAGGTATTGTTTCAAATCATATCAGTGTATTTATAGATAGCACAAAAAATTGAGATGTTGTACGTATGTTTTGAAAGATAGTATGTAAAGGTGGGTGATGTGAAAGGTTATGTTTAGGTAACAAAACATGTTGTCTCTCACTATCACCAGAACTATCATATACGCATAATTACTGAGGATGGCACTCAATATCTCCCTGGCAGCATCATTCAAAATGTTTGTGTATATCGGAGACAGGATTTATAGTACCCAAGGTTTAATGCTCATGAATGCACATCGTCAACTATTGATGTTGTTCTGAATAGAATCTCATCACAACAGCATTGTTTGGTGAGAAATGAAAGCAGCTCTTTTGATAATGCAAGAAGCAAACCTCATTTAGACATTCTCTTGCAGTATCATTGCTCTATTTATGATTTTTTTCCCCATCTCATTCTTTATTTTCTGCTTACATTTCTATGTTGAATTAAACCCTGTAATGGCAGCATTTTTCCTTATAATCTCCTCCTAGTTGACAAGAGATATTATGAAATAATCATACTGCCGTGTTGCAGTATTTTTTCTCCATTTGTTTGTCTGTTTCATATTTTTTTGTTTCAAAAAGGCCTCTGATTGACCCTGGATCTACTTATTAAAAGTTCAACTTCATTTGCCAAGCGAAGGGTCTTAGTTGGTGAGTAATCTCTTAAAATGTTCATCATCTCTTTCTGTAACAATGTTAAAAAGAGTCTTCTCACTTCAATGAGTTACACTGTTGCATTGGATAGGATAGATTTCATGGTAACTTCAAAAGAAGGTAGCTCAAACAGGGTTGGTTGTCACAGTGCTGTTAAATAATGTTAATGGCTATGGATATTGAGGTAACAATGGGTTGTAGTCTAATAACCAATGGTTAACAGGTTGGTCAAAGTACCCTAGAATTAGAATGGCTAGCAAAATGCATTATAAATGTTGACTCTGTTCTGGTATTCTCTGTATACAGTCAATAATTTAATGTTATTCCTATCATTCTGTCACGGTCGAGGAGGCAGGACACAGGTGCAGAATTGAAGGAAAACATCTTTTAATGTTCACCTTCACAAAACCGAACAACAAAAGCAAAGGAAGTGCAGTGACATTCATTAGAGTACAGTACAGGGCAGTATAGCGACATTCATTAGAGTACAGTACAGGGCTGTATAGCGACATTCATTAGAGTACAGTGCAGGGCAGTATAGTGACATTCATTAGAGTACAGTACAGGGCAGTATAGCGACATTCATTAGAGTACAGTACAGGGCAGTATAGTGACATTCATTAGAGTACAATACAGAGCAGTATAGTGACATTCATTAGAGTACAGTACAGAGCAGTATAGTGACATTCATTAGAGTACAGTACAGAGAAGTGCAGCGACATTCATCAGAGTACAGTACAGGGCAGTACAGTGACATTCATTAGAGTACAATACAGAGAAGTGCAGCGACATTCATTAGAGTACAGTATAGGGCTGTACAGTGACATTCATTAGAGTACAGTACAGGGCAGTACAGTGACATTTGTTAGAGTACAGCACAAGGCAGTACAGTGACATTCATTAGAGTACAGCACCGGGCAGTACAGTGACATTCATTAGAGTGCAGCACCGGGCAGTACAGTGACATTCATTAGAGTACAGCACCGGGCAGTACAGTGACATTCATTAGAGTGCAGCACATTCATTAAAGTACAGTGTCATGCAATGTCGACCGAGACACAACTAGATTTCGGAATGCACGCAACAAGTCTTCACTGAAAACATCCAATCAATGTCAAGGATGACATTTGTGCATCTGAAGAATTCCCTTATCTCTCTAGAAAGGTTCACGGAGTTGTGAATTAGATTCATGATTGCCGAAACTAGAATGACTTACACCATGACAACTGTACTATGAACTGGTCGTCTCAAGTGGAGAGAATGTGTTTTGTGTCTTATATCTCAAGTCAGAATAAGAAATCCAGATGAAAAGTGTCCCCAAAGCCCTAGGCTCAAAACATTTTTGTAAGATGTACTGGTGCTGAGAAATACGTTAATTAGGAGGAAGTGTGACAACTGCTCAGGTCTCCCCTCTGTGAAACGCTCCGTAAACATTCAGAACAATGGTTTTCCACCCTTCAGGCTTGACTTTATGCATCTTTCATACCAATAGGTGAATCTGCTTTACGGCTCAACGTAAAGGTCAATAAGAAATGATTATTTCACATTCCATCCCCCCTCCTCTCAGCACGTTCGATCTTGCAGGGATTAATAGCATCCCAAATGCCACACATTCCCCGTGTGTTCTCAAATGGCCAATTTCCCCTGTGCTATTGAATTACGGAGCTCCTCAGGCACAGCCCATCCATGCTAGTTGAAACCTCTAGAGCCCTTGTTAAGTGAGATTACGTTCAGTTTCTCTGCTCATCCTGTTCTGCGCTGACCTTTCTCACAGCTTTCCACGTAGAAAGGCCATCACACTGAACAGCAAAACTACAGATGACTCATATGGCGCTGTAGAGCTAAGGATGACTCATATATCAATGTCAGTGACCTGTTGCCTAATCTACTGGGCCGTATACATTGACTGTGACTCCATGTCACTGCACTTTCATTAACTATTCTAAACTTTGACAGCACAGTAGCTTCTACACTTCCCTCTCCTTCCTAAGACAAGCCCAGTCAGTTACGACATTAGCAACTTTTCAGTAACCATGTCCCTCACCACAGTTTTAAAGTAATGTCATATGAATCAAAGTCTTGATAGTCTGTTATGTATTATAATTTAGATGACTGTATTTGCATGGTGTATCTGGGCTCATTCTGCTACCACTATGTGTCCATGTGACTTGTCCAAATTCTGTCCAAGTCTTGATTTGAGCTTCAACTGAAAACCAGTTGAAGTGTAAAGAAGCAAGATGACATGGGAGAACATAAGAAGGTTTAACATCATGGTTGCACACGCCGGGAGCCCTAGCAAAAGTGAGGTGCAGTAATCCAGACGTAAAATAACAAGTGCCTGGAGAACTACTTGTGCTGCTTCCTGTGTCAGGTAAAATCGTATTCTACAAGTGTTGTAGAGCACGAACCTGCAGGAGCATGTCACTGCCTTGATGTTAGCAGAGAACGACAGTGTCATTTAGGGTCATGCCAATATACTTTGCACTCAGGAAGGAGCACACTGTGCAGCTGTAAACCTTGACGGACATGTCCTGGAGCAGAGAGACCTTCCTACAAAAGAAGAGCAGCTCTGTCTTGTCAAGGTTGAGCTTGAGGTGGTGAGTCGACATCCATGCAGAAATGTCACCCAGACAAGCAGAGATGGGTTACCTCACCAGTGTCACCTGCATAGTAATAATAGGAAAGATCATGTGATGATATCACTAAGAGAAGAGACTTAGGGTATTATTATACTCTCCATGACACCTGGTAGGATTTGTGCCTGCCAGGCACAAATCCATCCAAAAGCCAGAGCTGCCCAAATCCGAGAGGGTGGAATGTAGGACACCATGGTTCACAGTGTTGAAGGCAACGGATACAGAGAGAAAGATAGCTTGGACATTTCTGTAACAGAAGGGGGAGCTATATAGGTTGACTGGCCTGTTTTGAAGCTTGCCTGGTTAGGGTGGAGGAGATAGTTCCAAGAAAGTTAGGAAGTTGGTAAAGGATAGCATGCTCAAATGTCTTGGAAAAGAAAGACAGGAGGGATACCGGCCGGTAGTTTATGACATCAGGCTGTTAAACCACTATTTATCTTAGATATGAACTTCCACGAACTTAATACAAAACTGTAATCTGTTCCTTTAAATGTTAATCTTTGAAAATAGTACAAATGCAATATGTTTGCAGACAGTGCTTCCTAGCATTGTAAGCTCTTTCTGCAAAGGTTGTTTTTATTAAGATTAAAAATGTATTTCTCTGTGCGTTGTTGTATGAATGATGCATGGAAAACGAAAGATGATCTTCGGTAAATTAGGTCTTTGGGGGTTGGCAGTTTGAATAGGCATGCGGAAAAGTGAGTGAATGCTTCCTGCAACACAAAAGGACAAATGTACACTCCACCTCAGCTGAAGATGGGTTTCTGGGACTATTCCCATCACCAAATCCTTGACAAATAGGCTACTTAGGAGTAGCTGTCAATGGCCTAAAGGTTTCCACACTTCCCTTAAAACATTATTGATGGGAAGCTTAGTTGCAAGTGCTAGCCCTCAAGCCAATAAACGCTATCTATTGATCAGTTTTGAAAAAAGAGACTGGGGCACTGCCAGACTCCAAGTGGATATTCCTACAGACACAGTAGTCCATTATGCTGGTGGTTCTTAACAGGTTGTCCTGACACCCAAATTGAACCTTGTTGCCATGACTCAGGATTCGCATTGCCATTTTCTTTGTGCCAGAATGCAATCAGTTCAAAATAAGTGGATATTATATATACAATGGGTGTTATGATTAAATGATAAGACACAATTTGAGAGATAAACATTTGCCAAATGTTAAATTTTTTGGCGATAATTACATAGATTCTTCATTATCGTTACCCCACACCAACCTGGCCTTACTTGTTTGAATTTAAACTGGAGTGTGTTTTCAAGGCCAGAAAACATGGCCTATGTTGGGCTAGGGTGGACTAGGTCTAAGCCGTGGCCTCTAGTGCACATACTGCTGAGGCATGAGTGTAGTGCCCACTGATGTTTTAGCCCACCGTCTTTTGTTTGTCCACATGGTCCATCCTCCCCAATGAAGCCTCAATGCTTGAACACACCTTAAAAACAACATTACACTCAAGACTCTGCCGATCTACTCCACTGGATTGTGATCCACCAGTAGAGAACCACTACAGTACATTAAATGGCTACACGTTACAGTGTATAAAGCCATAGTACAGTGCTTTGCCTCTGGACGGTGTTTCACTGCATGACACAACTTTACACAGGCCTGCATACACCCAAGGAAGCATATTCAATACTACTTTCTGGCTTGGAACTTCATCACGATTTTCTTTTACATATTCATTTTCTAGGAAAGTGAGTCTGGGGACTGGATAGAACATTGCCACGCATTACGACACAGCCACAATAGGGCTCCTCACGGCCATATGTGGCCAAGGATTTGGATATGCTCCATGGGTATGGTCAATGCTACTGAGAGCCACCTCTGCGTACTGATGCTATCTTCAAACAGGTTTTAAAGCTGTACTCAGCTCAAGGGATTTCATTGGGGTATGGTTTGATCATTACCTGGTCATCAGCAACATGTTATCTTGTTTGCATACCAGCTGCAGGTTTTGTTTATACGTTGGTTTTTCCAAGGTATGCACATATCAATTACGACAGTAACTACCTGGTATTACATAGGTTTTAACATTGTTTCACTTTGTCATGAATTGCTTATTCCTAGGTAATTCAATATTAATAACAAAGGTGTCTACCTGGTATTACAAAGGTTTTAGCCTTTAGATTCACATTTTCATAAATTGCCTATTCCAAGAATATGTATGTTCTTACATAACATTTCTTTGAAGCATTGGAGCCAGGCAATAAGCATGGGATATTAGCCTGTGGCGTGAATTAGTTAAAGATGCACTCTGCAACCAAACTATTTTTAAAACATCTTTGGTGTAGTTATTCATGCAGTGCAACAGAGCCGGCTGCAAAAGTGTAATTCCAATATGTTTTATTTATATGTGTAAAAAGACATCATTTCATTACGAAAGTAAAGATCCTGTATAATTATACTCTTGGAATAGCATCCTACAGGATTTTTGTAAATATCTCTTGTTTTTCGGTAGAGTGTAATAACCTATACCCATAAATCATTATTCTATTCTAATTGAAATGTAATACCTGTGGAATTACAATATTGTTAATACAGTTGTTAATATGCATTTACACTGAAGTTGCATACTAATAAATGTCAACTTAAAAGAAAGTGATACACAGTTTTTTCTTATTTCTCAGTATGTTACCATCTAGCAATATCCCAGGGGCCTGTAAAAAATTGAAGAACGTGCCCAAGCACATCCACTTTGGGATGTTTGAGATTAACTGGAAACTAGACCAAATCTCAAAGCAACAATAACTCAATTTCCTGAGAAAATTCTCCAAATGTCTTTGGCTAAATCCAATTTGGATACTAGACCAAACCTCCAGGGATCCAATGTTCTGATTAGTTTAGCTGACAGTCTCATGTCTTCCTTACTTGTATTTGTATTCCATGTGTTAAAAAGTACTGACTGGCATTTGCAAGGCTTTGAATATCTTGACACTTATTGCAAATTAAAATGGCACAGGTGTGGGAAATTCACCTTTAATTGCCATTTTCACCTGTGTGTATCACCTTGTGTGTCTGTAACAAGGCCAAACATTCAAGGGTATGTAAATGTTTAAAACTTTTAAAACCTTTAAATATGGCATTTTGCTAAACTACAATTAATCAATTGTATCCATGAGTGAATGCTCCCACTAACATATCATTCTCAGCCTAATTTATCAACAATGATGACCAGAGAGAACATAGTTCCTGATGATTGTTTAAGTAGTCCTGCAAATAACTGTTTTTCCAATTCATTTACAATATTTTGACATAATCTGTTTAATACAGCCAATATTCATAATTAGTTAACACTCCAATAGCTACCACATCTTAATGTTGCAAGACCAGAATCCACTTTTCACTCAACTGCAGCTTTGGTTTGTTGGGAAAATGTCATTATGACGGAAGACAGAGTGTGTCGCTCCTAGCAACACGTTAGTCATCACTGACCCTATGATTAATAAAGCAATGGCTTTATTAACATAGCCAGGGTCATGAGCCACTGAGTAAACCCACCCCACAGAAGAGTAACGTCATCTAACACCCATTTTAGAGATTATGTACCATACACATTTTCTGTGAAAAATATTATCGATTCTTTTAAGGCTCTCTGTATGTGTTCACTCAAAGTAGCTTTAAGAGCAGCTCCTGGCTAATACTACAATAACATACTGTACCATTCACAATGACTGACTGAAAAAAGGATATACTATATTTCCAACACAACTACAGTAGAATCTGTCAATAGCATATATATTTCTCTCTGGTTTTAATAATCAGTGAAAATATTTGTGCAAATATTCCATTCTGCCCTAATGGGTGGTGAGAACTGGGATGTGATGACAAAAGTTTTGATGCTACAATTTTTTGACAGGTTGAGTCTCTTAGGTCGTCATGGCGTCTCTGTTTGATGGATGTGTTTACCGCCAAGGGACTTTGAGATAACATGGCCTGAGGACCTGTCTGCTCGTGCTCACATTGATCCGTCTCGTAGAATAGGGGAAAATAAGCACCTTTTTTCCAGGACGAACGTGGAATATTTCAATCACAATAATGTCACAGTGAAAGTGAATGTGAATGGAAACCACAGATGAACTAGGATATTTTCAGATCCCATCATGTCATGAAATGTTTATTTTCAGCTGCATTGGGACTCTGTGGGGGATTTGAGTTGTGCGCTGCAGAACCTCTGTATTCCAGCCGTATGTTAAAGGATACTTTCCAGTGACTGTTGTGTGACACAGTTCAGGAAACTGAGGCTGAGGACACTTTCCCATACAAACAGAATAAAAGGCTTCATGTTTTGAAAAATGCCTGAAGAAACATAGATACAGTCCCGTTGTACATAGCACAACCCTTATTTAATGGTCAAGGTACACATTAACTGGATCAATGTCATTACTGCTGTCAACAGCTAGGTACCATTCTTTGCCCCACATTTTGACCACTGGGGACAGGTTGGGATCCATACCATAGGAATTCAATATGTTTGGCCAACCTACATGGCCTGGATCCTGCTGGCATTTTATTCTACCTGGTAACAAAGAGACATAGAGAAAAGTATGGCCATTCTAGAAACTACTTTCAGATGTCAACAAATTACGAAATTATGTAAGAAAACATCTGCCAACATTTGAGAACGCTAGAATTTTTCATCAATCAGTGGTCAGGATCATACCAATTATTCTGATTGTCAACAAGCCATCAACTC
>JACXGJ010009737.1:0-23744 GCA_016801105.1 Esox niger | reverse complement strand
TACAGTTCCATCTGAACATGAGTGTACAGCCTCTACAGTTCCATCTGAACATGAGTGTACAGCCTTTACAGTTCCATCTGAACATGAGTGTACAGCCTCTACAGTTCCATCTGAACATGAGTGTACAGCCTTTACAGTTCCATCTGAACATGAGTGTACAGCCTCTACAGTTCCATCTCGACATGAGTGTACAGCCTCTACAGTTCCATCTGAACATGAGTGTACAGCTTCCACAGTTCCATCTCAACATGAGTGTCCAGCCTCTATAGTTCCATCTGAACATCTGAAAAGTTTTCCCCGCAATCTGAGCGCAGTTTAACATTGTTCGCAGAGTACTATCGCACGAGCATTAGAGCAAAGCAACAACATCCTGTACCCAACTTTCTGAGTATCAAGCGGTATCAAGCTAGTAAGTGAGGTCAAAGAAACGTAACTGGCTGTGTCTGTACATGCGCACGCTTGTGTTGAACTGACAGTAATTGGCTGTGACATTGATATAAAGAAGGTAGCCATCGTTTGAGTAACCACTCAAAGGTAAGAAGCAAGCTAGCTAACCAAATGTCACAACTCGATAGTTATAATCGGCTTCAGTAGATAATATCATAATTTCATGTTGGAAATATCAGAGATTCGGCGGCAACAATAAGACCTCTGGTTTTCAAATTTTGCCTTCGAAATAAAATTATGTAGTAAACAGTTATACATTTAACAGCAACAAGTACATTTTCAAAGAAAAAACATGTGGAAAAAATATAAATTTAACAAAATGAATATTTAAATAATACTTTAAAGTTAAACTGAGAAATGGTTAGAGTTTAAGTAAGTTGACGTAGAGAACATATCTAATATAAAAAACATTTTGATGTTGTTAATTTGCTTTTGCTCATTAACTTTGGATATAGATTGTGTTATAATTCCAAACACACTATATTTTCCAACCCCCTCACCACACTGTAATTAACAAGGGATGAACAAGTTTGAAAATGTACAAATATAATGTGAAACTATGGGGCACTCTGTGCTACATCCAGCAAAACAATATTTTCTACCCCTTCTTTTATCCTAAATGCAACACACAGTAATATACATTACATAGAATTCATATTGCCTCATTAGTTAGTTGGTACTTTTATTTAGAGTCTGGTTGGCGATTCATTAAGTTTTAGAGAATGGTTAATATTAGAGAATGATGTTAAGGCAGTATTGTAAAATAATGTTAAGCAGATAAAATTGACAAGGAGAGACAGAAAGGATGTTTTAGCATTTCACACATCAAGCCTTTTATGTCATTAATACCAGTGTGTTGGTCTGTAACCCCCCCACTGAGGGGAAAAAGTAGGGGAAACACTGGATTCTCACAAACTGCCTGCATATCTGTCTGTCTGGTACTTATCTGTCTATCTGCTTGCTGCTTATCTGTCAGTCTGTCTGGTGCCTATCTGTCTGTCTGCCTACTGTCTATCGGCCTGGTGCCTATATGTCTGTTCATCTACCTGGTGCCTATCTGTCTGTCTGTCAGCCTGCTGCCCATCTGTCTGTCTGCCCTGGTAGGTTAGCAAGAAAGAAGGCACTGACTGGCTGTACTGGAGCTCCAATTTTAGATGTACAGACACAACAAACACTGTCAATAGCAGAGTGAAACTCAGGTCAACAACCATCATGTTGCTGGGGGTGGAATTGTCTGTTATTTGAATATATATGACAAATAATATTTATATCTAGTTTTTAAAGAGGAAGATGTAGGAAGACAGAGTTACAGGAGGATGAGCAGTTGGTTATTGACCCTGTGAAAACTTAAAATATATTTTCCTATTCTGTAAAACTCTGAATTCTGAAAAAAATATTATCTCTTCATGTTCTTGCGCCTTCACTGGGCATAACGAAAGATGTTTGCAATTGTTGTTCTTCCTGGCAGTTGGCATGGGACCCTGTCCCTAGAGTCTGAGTTTGCAATCTGTTCTATTGTTTTTAGCATGTAGCACAGTCCGTAAAGTTGTAGCACAGTCCGCGATGCCTGTGGATTGTATAACTACATTAAATTCATTGAGGTTTTGGAGCTCTCTCTCTGTCTCTCTCCGTGTTTATTTCTTAGTAAAGCCTGTTCAGCGCAGTAATGGCCTTATTACAGCAAAAGTGGAATCAGGGGAGGAGGAGGCAGAAGGAGGGGTGCTGGGGAGTGGGAGGGGGTAAGCTCCTGCTTGTCAACAGCTCCTCAGTGGCTTCCCCCACCTGTCACGTTCTGCTCCCACAACGCTCAGGCTCCAACCCGGCACTGCACTGGAGACACATGCCAGAGACACAGAGAAGCCGACACCTCTGCCTGTCTGCCTGTCATCATTGCCGTCCTGCCCGCCGCGATGCACCGCTGCCGCACAGAAATACAGACACTCTCGTCTCTGCCTTCTCTTTCTCCCCGAAAGCACTCCAGTGAAATGGAGCATTGATTGCATCAGCGTGGACAGAGCGTAATGCATAATATTATTGCTCTCCCGTAATCCTTTCCCCCAGCGCAGGGGAGCCAACCAGCAGCTCACAGCAGGTGGAGGGGAAGGGGGAGGAGGAGAGGGGAAGAGAATTGACAGCAGTGTCTCACATAGGCTACAGGGCCCAGCCTGATCTGCACTTCTCTGCTGTGCTCAGCCATAGTCCTGATTTGAAAGCTGCTCCTACTGCTAATTAATAATTGAATGCCTTGGTTTCCTGTGGTAATGTTAATCTCAGCAAGCCATACAATGGGTTCAATCAGTTATACAGCATTCTGGTGTTTACAACGGATTCAATAAGTATTCACTTATTGAAATGGTGTGATTGAAATGGATTAGTGATTCATTATAATCCTCACAAAGCACTGTGATTTCAAAATGAATTTACCTATTATATATGCTATTTTGCAAGTAATACATTTTGTTCAGCAGAATAAATACATTAATACACCCTGGCCCAAGTTGTATGAGAAAACAGTGTTTTATGTTTTCTTTTTTGCTGGTCAAAGAACTGCTTTCTCAGTATGCTCTGTACATCTAAAATGCATTTGCTGATATACAACGTCATTTTCAAAAATGTTGGGATGCTGCATAAAATGTAAATAAATATAGAATGCAATGTGTAAATCATTTGAATCCTATATTCAATAGTAAATAGTATAAAGACAAGATATCAAATGTTGAAACTGCGAAATTCTATTGTTCCTTAAAAAATATATGCCCACTTTGAATTTAATACCAGCAACATGTTTCAAAAAAGTTGGGACAGAGGCAATAAAAGACTGGAAAAGTTGTGTAATGTTAAAAAAACCTGGTGGAATATCACACAACTAATTAGGTTAATGGGCAACATGTGAGTAACATGAGTGGGTATTTAAAGAACATTCCAGATAGGACAGGTCTGTCAGAAGTGAGGATGGGAAGGGGTTCACCACTCTGTGAAAGACTGTGCGGGCAAATAAGAATTTAAGAATCACGTTTCTCAATGTAAAATTGCCATCCGGCTTGTTATCAGCACACAGTTGAAAAGCCAGCATCGGTGATCTAGAGCTGAATGTTTAATCAAATTATAATCTAAATTGCGATATTGAGATGTGCGATATTCAAAGTGCCAACTTACACAATTATCAGCACCAAAAAAAGGTGAATGACATGCGAGGAAACTTATTTGTTTTCGTTTCAGGTGCTGTAGGTATTTTTGTAGATTACTTAAATACCTGGACTAATTTTGTTTAATATTGTTAGCGATTACGACTGCTTCAAACTAGTGTGGCACCAAGATATTGTCCCACAGACACGATGGCATGGTTATTACAGGTTTCGGCCTCTGTGATGGTGCCTACAAATATACTTAATATCGGAGAAAAAATACCTCAAGGATTGAGAAATGTTGCCTAAGCAGTTGTGGCAACGGCACAGACATAGCAAACACTGCAAACTTGGTCTGAATATGGTCTGCTCCACTCCCTCGCTCTCCTTTCTTTTTGGTTGGGGTATCTGGGGTGGTTGAGATATCTGGGATGATTGGGGTATCTCGGGTGGTTGGGGTCGCTGGGGTGGTAGGGGTGGTTGGGGTATCTGGGGTGATTGGGGTATGTGGGGGTGGTTGGGGTATCTGGGGTGATTGGGGTATCTGGGGTGGTTGGGGTATATGGGGTGGTTGGGGTTGCTGGGGTGGTTGGGGTATCTGGGGTGATTGGGGTATATGGGGTGGTCTGGGTATCTGGGGTAGTTGGGGTATATGGGGTGGTTGGGGTCGCTGGGGTGGTTGGGGTCGCTGGGGTGGTTGGGGTGAGGGATTACAGGACTGCCATATTATTTAACATATTGTTAATCTTGTTGGCGACCATTCAGCTTTCTAGAAGACAGTATATGGTCTGTTCCACTCTCTCGCTCCCCTTTCTTTTTCCTCTCTCTTTCTCTCCACTGCCCCCCCAGCCTTCTGTGGATTTACCCCAGGGGGGAACTCATAACAAAATACTCTTGAAAATGTTAATGATATGCACTGTTGTAAGAAATGTTCACCCTCTTCCTGCTCTCATTTCATGCCAAGTAAACACTTACCATATCAAAATCAAATCGTGGTTAGCGTGTTTGCGAGCATGTTTTGACAAGCGTGTCAGTGTGTATAAAGAGAGTAATAGCGCGCTACCAACACAAATCAAGAAACCGGATTGAGGTTCCTGACAGGGTTGAAAAAAACCGGTCCGCATGAATTTTTAAAGCCTATTGTTCTATCTATCTTTATTTTATCAATTTGTATAATTATGTTCTTTTTCCATATGGCCCAGCCCTTCTAGGTGAATTTAAACATCTCACTATTTATTGAGCTTGGATTTAAGATTCACTTTTAAACTTGCATATGGGTATTTTCAGATGTTCATATATATTACTCTCAGGCTGAAATCCGTGTGACGAAATGAGCATCAAGAATGAATGTGGTAAACCATTCACAAGTGAGTACTTGAGGTGTAAATCAGATAGTGTAGCTATGTTCAAATAATTTGACATCGTCATCATCTCCTCTCTCTACTCCTGTGAAATGTCAGCCTCTCTGTCTGCCGTCAGTCAGGAGACAATGGTGTTGCTGTCTACATACTGTATCGGATAGATATGTAGACAAGGAGATGGATCCTGTAGATTTACATGACTGTTGGATACATTTTAACATTCTGTGGGGAATTGCTTGGTTTGGGCTGGATTGTTACTGAGCATACATTTATTGGAATAAATAGGTGATCACTTAAGAAGATAGTGAACAGGACAAAGATTGAATGGATGACATACAAATATGTGCCCCCGCCCCCCGCCCCCCCCCCCACACACACACACACACACACACACACACACACACACACACACACACACACACACTCACACACGCAATGAAGTAACATATCTGACATTTTATTTTGCACATCACATAGGCCTCCTCACACCATGAGCTTTGATGTAGATGATGTGCTCCGGTCCTGCACTATTCAGATTAAAGGTTATAATCACATTATAATTATATCGCTAGCTACTTTCATATATGTGATGATACTGTTGAAGGATTTAATGAACCATTTTGAAAAAGATTGGCAGTTAAAAGGCAAAGCGGTGGCTGGATTCTAATAGCTGCAGTTACAGGCCAATTAAAAGCAGTTTGAAATGCAAAATCTGTCTGTTTGGCCTTGGAATACTAACCACTTGTCTGATTAAAGCAGTGAATTTCTTTCCAAAGTGCCAACCCCTATTTCCTTCCTCCATGTTATAGAACTCTTTCCTTAGGTTGTATCTATGATAAATGTGCAAAACACAACCAATGCCATGTGGCTTAAGTATTGTTGGTAGGAATGCACCGACAGACGATATTTTTGTCCAGTACTGATAGCCATTGTTCATGTAGTGCCAATGTTTGGTTATTTCTGTACCTGTGTACCTTGGCACAAAGTAAAACATTTTTTTTGCTTTAGGTTATGATTTCAAAAACAAACAGAACACATTTTTCTAATAACATGTAACATGTTATATTGCAGCTCAATTTTCAAAACATTTTGTGGCCTCAGCTGAGTCTACTCTAAGCCAGGATATCACAGATCAGAAATGTTCTGCTAGGCCTGAAAGGAGATTATCGTGGTAATGGGCACAACATCACTTGCTTGCCTCTGTCAGCAGCCTCGGACGGTTCTGTGTAAATTTAACATTGTTAGCAGTTGGAGTTTAAACTCAAACTAACATAGAAAACCACTGTACGGTTGAATAAAACAATGTTCAATGTTCTTGGGCTGGAAATGAATTTTTCAACGATCCACTCCGCTACGACACTGCACACATTGTCGCCATGCTCTCCTGATCCCTTTCTGAATACCGTGCACACTGAGAAGTTGCTTGGTCATAGAACATGCTGGATTCATTGGCTGGTCTGTTTCTCCAGTTGCACATTAATATCATAGCATCTTGAGCTTAATAACTTTAAGAACATTTTTGTAAGTCGACAGTTTATCAATCTATATACAGTGAAAACAAAATGTATGTTTCTCACAAAAAGTTAATGTCACAAATGTATCTTTGTCTTTGCTGTGGCCACTTTGGTTTTGCCATGCTTGTGCGCCACTTTTAAATGAACGCTACGGAAACGCTGGAAAGCACAATGGGTCTGAAATATTGGGCAAATTTAAAGCAATTGACTGCTGGCCAATGTATGTCGGTGCATCCCTAATTGTTAGCCTTAAACAAAGCGCTTATTTGCTTTGAAAACAATTGATTATGAATTAGCATTGTGTGTGCTTTGCTGCAGCAGCTGGAAGCTTCCGACATATTGAAGGGCCTCTATAAATGCAAGTGCTGCTGTGAATGACATTTGAAGAGGGTTTGATATTTAAAGAGTCATTTGACTGAACAGTTCTTCAGAGATCGTGCTCTGTAGAGTCAGACAGATGAGAGGGCCAGTTGTAAAGATGAGTTTCATCTAATCCATAACCAAGCTGACAGGATGTTAAAGAATTCAGCACTATTCAGAACAAGATTGAAAAAAAAACATCTAAAGTTAATTCACAAGGCATTGTTTGGTTAGAATTTCTTGAAGAGCGATATGTCAGAAGTATACATTGCAGTTTTGTGTGTGTGTGTGCTGTGTAGTGTGTATGGCCTTGTGCGTGTGTATGCACACATTGAGACGACATTGTGAATGTCAAATCCACCAAAGCTGGAGCCTGAAAGCAAGAGATGTTGAACGTGTTTCTTGTCATCCCCCGGTCTTTCATCTGGGGTGTTATTTGGAGAGTTGCTTTGCAAGGGAAATGCATCTGGGCTTGGCAGCAAGATCTGTAAAATATAATCAGAAGGGCTAGGGTTGGAACTAGTTAGTTTGCCTGCAGAACTGCCTACCCGTATTCTGGCTGCTGTCAGATATATCATAAATATTTTCTCTAGCTGTATCAACATTTTATATAGACTACGCTACGGCACAAATAGCTCTCTGGTCCATTGTAGTTTGTGGCTGTGGAGTGGTAGTGAATATAAAGTGATGTAGCATTAGAGAGTGCATATGGTTGTGTGACATGCAATGGCTAAATGGAGATCATAGACTCATGTTTAGTCATTCATGGGAACTCTTATTTGACAAGCAGATGGGTTTCAAACATTGCTACGCAATGAAGTATGGAAAAGGATATTCCCTTGTTTTCAGTACAATTAAAGTAGAATAAAGTAGATTTGACTATATAAGCTAATGCCATAGGCGGCTTCACACAATATATACGCTTATCCCACTATAAACCAGGACTCAGAGACTCTCCAGTAGGTTCTGGTCTAAGTAGCAAAATGCCTCTGTATTAAATTAGCCTAATAGAATGCAGTGGTAATGTAAAGAATCCTGCATTGGCTTTCCCCTTGCCATGAGCAGCACAGTACAGAGAAAACCCTTGTGTGTTGAGGGACTGTAGGTATGCATTTCACAAACAAATGACGTGTCAATGTCATTAAACATTATAGGAAGAGGCTTAGGGCTGTAGTCCCTGGTGGTTCCACTGACAGTGTCGTCTAGCAAAATCTTGGCACTTAAATTTCATGGTTGCTGGCAAAGTATCAAAATAGACTATTGGCATGGAGGTGGCATTTAATTTGGGTTTTGGAGACTTTGTGGCTCAAAGATGGAACCGGGTTCTGTTACTGTGGCCTTTGGAATTGTCATTGCCCCCAAACCACCTTCCTCACTGTATGTGATTGCATAAAGGCCAAACCTCACCATTGATCTAGGCTAAGCGTGGAAGAGAGGGGGAAGAAGAAGATTGTTTCTTTATTTCACCTGTTTCCCCTGGTTTGGGGAGTAATGAATTACAAGTATACACCTAACAGGTTACAATTAAACAGTACAAGCTAAAATATTGTAATCGGATTTCAGATACAATTTGAAAAAACATGCATCTTTACTACTTTCTGACAACTTTCCAATAAAAAATGAGTAAGAGCGCTAAGTCCTTTCATGTGTGATTTTATTATTTAATAAAAACATTGTTATTTTCACTCAACAGTTTTGGGTCTCAGTTGTGCATGATCAGAATGTGCGCAAAAATATATACAATGATGTGAACACCCTTTTTCCAAAAATGACCATTTATTTAGCCTTTCTAAATTAATTCCAATTGGGTGAATTTGCCACAGTTCTAGATAAATCTCAATGAAAATCAAAGGACACAGGATAAATCTAAGCTCAATTTGTAAACGTATTCGCGGTTTTTCATTTTCATATAAACTGGCACACATTTTTTGGGGGGGCATTTTGGGGTATCACGTATAGATAGTACGTTGTTTTTATGCAACGTATTTCCACTTCTATTGAATAAATTATCCAAGTCCAAAATACAACTAAGTGGTAAAAAAGTCAAGAGGTTTCAATACTTTTCAGAAACACTGTACATAACAAATAAGGTAAAATGAAAAACCCCTATATATCTGTCCAGGTATGTAAACTCTATGGCTGATTGATCTGGCGATAGGTGTTGTTCAGTTGGCTATGTTCTTATTTGTCTTAAAATGTATCTTATTATGTAAGTAATACAAATACACAGGGCTTGGTAGGTAACTTTTTACATGGATTACAGGTAAAAAGTTACCTACCCAACCCTGTGTCTCACTCTGATTTTTACTGTCAATAGAAGCCTTGCAAATATATAGTAAGGAGTGATCGTCCACTGTCCATTAAAATAATGAAGAGACGATATTCCAGTATTAGATTCCATAAAAAACAAGTTAATAACAAGCAGATGTTGAATCTATCTGCATGAAGTCAGGGTCATTAGCATTCCCTCAAGCTCTTCTTCAGTGAGCACAACATATTAAAGGTAATAACTTACTATCTTAAAAAGACATGAAGGCTAAAGTGGAATCATCCAATTCTCCTGACTATAAATGTAATATGGAAATGTTTTGGTATCTGTTCCTGTATGTAAATACATTTTTTGCACTGAAATGATTGGGACTGTGTTGAAAGATGATCCACTCTGTGACTCCAACCAGTAGCCTGCAGCCAGGCAAGCGGCATGGTTCCTGATGATCCTTGGCACCGTTCAGCATTCCTATCTATCCACCATCCATCTTCATAAAGCCAGTCAAGAGACCAATGATACGTCTTTTTGCTCTGGGCAAATAATTCATCCTTTAATGGTCCATTGACATCGTATGCCATGTCACCACTCAACAGGCTAAGCCTATACCTGATGCACATTCTCTCACTGGATCAAGTGACTGAGGTTGAGCCACTTCAGACTGCTAGCTTAATGAGGTTTCAGTCAGACAATGGTTGTGAACTAAATAAATGTGTGGCAGCATGGAATACTTTCCTCCTCCTTTCCCAAGCATACTTGTTAGCTTGGGATATTGATATGATGCCTGCTGTTAGAAGTTGCTGTTAGAAGTTGCTGTTAAATCTTAGACTTGCAATGTGAGGGAATAATTATTTGTTAATCAGAAGTATGGACTGAGTTATGGGTAAGACGTATGGGCTGAGTTATGTGTCAGAAGTATGGACTGAGTAATATGTCAGAAGTATGGGCTGCGTTATGTCAGAAGTATGGACTGAGTTATGTGCCAGAAGTATGGGTTGAGTTATGTGTCAGAAGTATGGACTGAGTTATGTGCCAGAAGTATGGGCTGCATTATGTGTCAACAAGCAGACCTACCTGCCGATCTTAGTGATGTGTTGTTTCTATGTATTATTTGTCATGGGAGTGTGGGAAGAAGGGAGTGATAGAGGTAGTCACCAGAGCTGATGGTTTGGTTGAGGTTGTATCTCTGTTTACTTCAGGTCTCTTACTCTACAATCCCCTTTCTGTGTTTTGAATGAATGTATAATTTCAAACAGTGATCACTCATTAATGGCTGACCAACATTCGACGGTTTCGTTTTTTTACTAATCATGCATGCGGAACAATATAGATTGAATTGTTTTTTAAATGACAACATACTTGTGTTACTCCTACCCAGAGTAACACAGGTTATTTAGAGGATGTGGTTTATTCCACTACACATAGTAAAGGGTATATGTTTTGTGTGTGAATCACAGATTGTTGTGTAAGCACATTCACTATATGTTAAAGTTACTCAAATTGCTTATCCTTAAAGTTCATGATTTCTCTTCAAATATTTCACTGCTTACAAGTGTGACTTATCTGTGATTGTTCTGCTTGCAGTTCATATTCAACAACACCCTTCCCTCTACATGCCCCTCCCATTCTAAATACACCCTCGAAATGAATGGAAAGGCAATTAATTTGTGCGCTCTGTTGCTTTTGGTATCGACTCTGAGTTAGAAGGTGATAATTTGAGCGGAGGACAAAGCTCAGGACCCATCAGTCAGACAACAAACACATCTGTTTCCCTGATGAAGGTGATGATAGGTGAGCCTGTAGTTTAGTGGGTGTAATTAGGCAGAAGAAACGAAAGGACCTTCAAGCGTGGCCTTGCTCCTATGTCTCTTTTAATGTGGTCTTCATGCCATGTATGACAGGCAAAGAGAGGGTTATATTTTATGCTTCTAACTGCTCACTGGTACAATATTAGCCATGTCATTATGCACATCACTAATACTGGGTATGTGTAGTTTCTGTATGTCTAGAACTGTCCAGAAATTAAACAAAATATTATAAAAAAACAGTGAAGTGAAGTGTGACTAAATAACTTATATAAATATTACCGTGGTTGTGGAATAGACCCAAATAAAGCACTTATAGCAGCTTATACAAAGATGCAGGCAAATTCATCTTTTATTAACAAAACCAAATAAGGCATTTATTACTGGATTCACTGTTTATAAACACAGTATACCTATAATTTGTTTCACATTTAGCAGACGCTCTTATCCAAAACAACTTACAGTTAGCGCATTCACCTTTAGATATCAACTGAAGGCGGGATAACCATAAGTAAATTTAATTAAACTCTAAACATGGTTAAAAGTAAATATTTATAGGATGATACTTCTATGGATTGAATTTAATTGAAATGTTTTAAGTCATATCCCACTGCCTTTTACTAAAAAGGAGCGACTGCAGCTCACAAAAAAGCATTATGAAAGACTGTATAACATGATTACAAAGGTTTTCTATTGTGGGATTACACCAAACAATTGAAAATCTCTGTGCCACCAGAGGAAAATCTTAGTCTAAAACCTTGCATGCCATGCTTCAGGCTTTGGAATGAATTGTGACAACATGTTGTGCCTCTTACTTGGGAAACACTCAAAATTATGTCTAATAATTTTAGCTTGGGTATGACTCATAAAAACATGTGATGCTTGTAGCTTGGTTATGGCTCATAACAACATGTGGTGCTTGTAGCTTGGGTATGACTCATAACAACATGTGATGCTTGTTGCTTGGGTATGACTCATAACAACATGTGGTGCTTGTAGCTTGGGTATAACTCATAACAACATGTGGTGCTTGTAGTTTGGTATGACTCATAACAACATATGGTGCTTCTAGCTTGGGTATGACTCATAAAAACATGTGATGCTTGTAGCATGGGTATGACTCATAACAACATGTGGTGCTTGTAGCTTGGGTATTACTCAGAACAACATGTGGTGCTTGTAGTTTGGTATGACTCATAACAACATGTGGTGCTTGTAGCTTGGGTATGACTCATAAAAACATGTGGTGCTTGTAGCTTGATTATGACTCATAACAACATGTGGTGCTTGTAGCTTGGGTATGACTCATAACAACATGTGGTGCTTATAGCTTAGGTATCACTTATAACAACATGTGGTGCTTGTAGTTTGGTATGACTCATAACAACATGTGGTGCTTGTAGCTTTGGTATGACTCATAACAACATGTGGTGCTTGTAGCTTGGTAATGACTCATAAAAACATGTGGTGCTTGTAGCTTGATTATGACTCATAACAACATGTGGTGCTTGTAGCTTAGGTATGACTCATAACAACATGTGGTGCTTGTAGCTTAGGTATCACTTATAACAACATGTGGTGCTTGTAGTTTGGTATGACTCATAACAACATGTGGTGCTTGTAGCTTGGGTATGACTCATAAAAACATGTGGTGCTTGTAGCATGGTTATGACTCATAACAACATGTGGTGCTTGTAGCTTGGGTATGACTCATAACAACATGTGGTGCTTGTAGCTTGGGTATGACCCATAACAACATGTGGTGCTTGTAGCTTTGGACTGGCTCAGCAGTATGTAGTACTTAGAGCTTGGTAATGTCTCATAACAACTTGTAGTGCTTGTAGTTGTGGAATGACTATGAAATGATAGACAATCTGTTACAGGGTAAATCAAATCAGCTCTCTCTGCCCTCAGGTGCTCCACTTAATTGAAAGAATTGTCATAAATCAGATGGCAACCTGCCCCTTGTGGTCTGAATTATCCCTTCCTTTCTAATAGTGATTGGATTAAAGAAAGTAATTTAACTTCTTACTGCCTGCGGCATCAAGGTATGGAGAGAAAACCTTGACTTTAACACATTGTTTGTGATAAGAACTCATATGTTCACACTTGAGAAATTGAATAGAAACATTTGCCCTCTCAATAATTTTATGAATGTAGCATCCGGATTTATGTGTGTGAACATGAAGCATGTCTTGATGTGTCTTTACATGTTTGTGTTCTGGTGTTTTGTAGACGTTAAACTGCGAGAGAGACAGAAAGTGACACAGACTGAGAGAGGGGAGAGAGCAGAAAATGGAGAGGAGAATTCACTGTGGTTGCACATGACATTATTTGCCTTGTAGAACGTGCCTTAAGGGACTCTTAGAGAGAAGAAAATACTGCTGTTTGTTTTCATAATAGGACTACTGTCTCTGTGTGTGGCATAGAGACACTTTTTCAGCCAAGAGTGAGTCAGAAACAAACAGAGATGCAGCCTATTTCTTATCCTCAGACAGGAAAGACCAGTAACTGAAGACGGACAGCTCATTCCGAGCACTGTCAGTTGTGTGAGTTTCCACTAAGATGAAGTGGAAACTTTCTTCTAATCTTGAGATTTAATGGAAAAACACAGATGATCTCTTTAAGGGACACAGAAAACATTTGAAATAAAAAATTTACAATACTGTTTTTTAACACTTCTAAACCAGCACTGCACTCCAGTGATTCCTCATGTATTGACCTTGAATATTTGCATTGCGTTGGTAGAGAACACAACACAATGACACTACATGACACTCAACACAACACATACCAGCACTGTTGTAGGCAGGCAGAGGCGTCACAGAGGGAACTAAGCAGTACCATGCCTGCCAGGTAATTGCAATATCACTTTCAGCTGACTGCAGGTATTTCAGTATTTTACTAAGCAGGCAGACTGACATGTTTTGAGTGGTAGTAGTTGTGTGTGATTTTGCTGGCGGGGTTGATCTGTATTCTTTTGAATTGTATGTTTATGTGTGTATGTGAAGTGCCCTGCAAGAGGACAGAATTATCTTTACATTGGCATCCACTTGCGAACGAGTAAAGTGGCTAATACATTTTCTAGATAAAAGCCCGTCTGTTGAAAGATCATTGGTCAGGTTGTGAATCTGAAGGAAAATGACCAAAAAAGATTCTACAGAAGAAATTATGCAATATATGCATTGCATATTGAGTATATTGAGTATATATCCGCGTCATGCCTAAGAACAGCTCTTAGCCGTGAGATTTTGGCCGTAATCCATAGCCCTTTGTGCCCTATTGCTTACTATCTGTTATGCTGTGGCAGAGCCGAAAAGGATGAGCAGACAGAGGAGGGTGCAATGCCAGTGGCTGTTTTATTACAAACAGAACAATCCAACTGAGACAAGAAAGAAAAGTTTAACTGAAGCTCTAAGGAGGGAAGTTAGTAAGTTGTATCCAGAAGCTTTATTGGGTCGCAGGACTTCTGGCGGCACGTGGAGTGGATTCTGTTTTCTATTCCATCTGGCAGTCTGTGAATACACAAAAAACCCTGGTTCTATTTTTTGTCTTCCTTCTCACCCCAAGGCAACGAGTTCGATGTGATTCCTTCTTTATAGCCAGCCTGATAGGCCATAATGGTTGCATCCTTCTCCCTTGATATATAGGACTTCGGGATATCAATGAACACTCCCTTAACCTCTGCAGGGGGTTTTTGTTTGATATGTGTCAAGTCTGGGGGTGGGTGTGGGCAAGTTTTAGGATTGTCCTTAGGCTAAGAAGCCATCAGCAGGTCCACATCTTCTTCTCACCACTGTGTTTGGTAATACAGGAGGCCATTGTGGACCAGGACCCGGCAACCTGTTCCCTGTGTGTGGCTGACACCAGAACCTGTTCTCAGATGTGTATTAAACGATCATCCTTCAGTTGCGTCTTCCTAAAGAACCCCTGCTGGGCGACTTGCTCGAAAAGGTCAAATATGGGGTCAGTTGCAATTGGCCACTCACCTTCCTGGTCTTTGTCACAACTATCCACTCTAGCCAGATACGCAGAGTGGGGACACTCCACTAAGAGCGTATGATTTTTTAGCCCTTGTCTTCTTCAGCACGTTCCACACGGTCCACCACCATCTTGCGGAGTCGAGTCAGACCTAGGGTTGGGTATCATTTCAATTTCATTCATTCCAAATCTTAATTTTACTTTAATAAACCATAGTCAAGGATCGCTCAGAGTCTCTGACCTATAGTTACCCTCGATCAGTTAATAGGTAAAAAATATTTATTAGTGATAACTATTGCTATCAACCAAAACGAGGTACAAGCTATCAAAACATATGGCATGCACCCATTTTCGTTAATAAACCGTTTCTGCAGGGCTGTCATGGTTCACTTGAATTGCTAATAGGCTATAGCAGAGACATTTGCTCAAATCCCTTGTGTTTTCATTTACTGAGTTTCATTGTAATGAACAGAGATTGCTACTGTTTTGTTTATGTTTACCGCATTTTCCTTGAACGCAATAGGCTACTTTTCCCAGCTTAAAGTTAGTGACTTATTGGTCAAAACGGTAAAGGCTGGACAATGTCTGTGAATGAAGGGTTAGAGAATCGAGAGAGAAAAGAGCCGAGGGATACATGATGTTGTCTAGCGAAGTTCATGTTACTGTGATAAGTGGGCTTCCTAGTTTTAAAGAAAGAAACAATTACATGATTTTACCCACAGACCAGTTGGCAGGTTATATATCATAATTATTATGATAAATATTATAGTTAACTAGCTAGTTTGGTGTACATGTACGTTAGTATACTGTGCTAGCTAGCTTGTCAAAAGTCAGTACCCTCCTTGTTGGCTAGTTTAAGTGACAAAGATTATGAGCTAGAATAATATTTCAATAACTCCCAAATTAACAATAAAAAGGAATACAATTCCAAGAGTATTATAGAGGAAGATTGACAGTACTTCTGTGTTTTGTATACCTGTGCGTGAGACGTTGCTACAGTTAGCTGTATTTGGGACGTTATTGTGGCTGGAACAGGGAGACCATAACACAACAATTCACGTTGGTTTAAAGTAAATGCTTCATCATATTGGAAGTGCTTCCTCCCTTGCACTATATACAGCTCCGGAAGAGACCACTGTTGAAAAGGAACGTTTTGAGTGAGGAACAGAAGTGTTCAATTTGCAATGGTTTCAGAATGTTTAGCCTTCTGTTTCTCACAAGAAATCTTCCTTTTCCACTTTTTTGGAAAGGAAATAAAAAGGTGCAGTGGTCTCTTAATTTCTTCCGGAGCTGTATTTTTACTGCAGAGCTTACATTTTGTAGTGTCATTGAGCTGAGTGTGTGGCCCTCAGATTATAGGCCTGTCTAAAACCAAGTTAGTCAACTGGTAAGGTACAGCTCTGTCAGCCAACAAGGTCAGCTTCGCGCTATGAAGATGTCTAGAGGAACAGCTTTACAGTGATTGAATCCTTTGGACTGTAATGTTTTGTGAGGATTCAAATAAATTATTTAAAGTGTGTGTGTGCTATTGTGCTGCCGGGGCCAATCCTAGAGTCAGGAATACAGTGGGGACAATCCTAGAGTCAGGAACACAGTGGGGACAATCCTAGAGTCAGGAACACAGTGGGGACAATCCTGCAGTCAGGAAAACGGGCAGATCCAAGAGTCAGGAACACAGTGATTTGAATTTCAGATGTATGACACAATGTTGACATCTGGCCTGTCCTTCTGTTAGAGCAGGGTTGTCTACTCCCCTGTCACTCTCACCACATCTTCCCTCTTCACCCCTGTCCACCTAAGACAGTCTGGGTCAGAAGAACCCCTGTCATACACAAAATGTAATCTCTCTGAAGCGTGAGGAGGGCTGGGGAGAGTCGCTCAGAGAAAACACTGTTGTAATGCGTTTAGGACAACAGGCTGGTAGAAACAAGTTGTGGGGCACATTGTCATTTTTGACATTCAAAATGGCTTATTACATTTTTGACATTGCTATGTGTAATCACATTCAAGCCTAGGATGTGTTTTTCTGTGGCACTGGCATTGGATTTAACTGGAAACACTTTGTGGCTCTCCAATTCCCAATGGAGTACATGGCATGAATTAACCTGCAGGGAAGTGTTGTCTGTTGGATTCCTTTGTGCTTCCTTTTATGATAAATGGGTCAGTGAAATGAGACTCACAAGGCATGTCACCTAACTCTGTTCCATAGTATTATCTGGGTGGTCATGCAGGCTTGCATACACGTCTGTCTGTCTATCTGTGTGTGTGTGTGTGTGTGTGTGTGTGTGCGCGTGTGCGTGCGTGCGTGCGTGCGTGTGCGCAATTCATTTGAAGTACATGTACACACCACAACCCCAGCCTTAGCATTCATGCTGTTATTGTTTTTTCAAATTGGAAGTTCTTCAGAGAAAAATTGCTCTTCAGGGTGGTAATTTGTCAACAGATAAATGATACCCTGACAACTAAATGCCCTTTTACTTTAGCAAAGTCCTATGACAATGCCACAACAAGGATGGCAAGGGAAGTGTGGAGCGGAGCTGTGCTGTTTTTATTTGCATACATCTGGGGAGTTGGAACAAGACTCTGTTTACCATCCGTCTGTGAAAAATGGCTCCGGTGTCTCGACGCTGATGAACACAAGTGGCTGTGAATGTGGAAACAGCTCAGCCCTTGGCTGAATATCTTTATCTCATGAGAGGTTGGATGGAGTTTTACATTTAGTTGTATCAAGCCAGACTGCCTTTATTGCCATATGGTTATATGGTTTCATATCCCTGTAGATCCATTTGGGATGAAGCAGTCACACTTCCTAAGGTGTTATCTAAGTACTTACTCAGTTTCAGTGCAGGGACAACTGTAATGGATGAGGTTAGGAGAAGGACAGTGTAAATAATAGGGAATATAAGGGATGATGTCTAAGCTGTGCGTGAAAAATATTATTCCATATGAAGCTGAGTTCAAGCTGAGATGAAGCTGGGGTGAGTGCAAATCCTGATTAGATTTAGTTGTCTTTTTGCTCTAGGCTGGAAAGACTGGAAGAAAGCTTTGTTTTCTCTCCCATGATATAAAGTCAGGCTATCCCCTTGCATAGTCCTCAAATGCTCAGCTGATGAAGTGTAATCTAACCCTCACGGGAAAGTTACATTGGTACTCCCAGTATAACACTGCATAGATTGCAGTGGCACCTGAATTAGATTGGGAGGGTCATGGATGGTCCTGGATCATCATGTTGTTGTACCTGTGATCTTCATTTAAATGTACAAAACTGTACTTTGTAACAGTTTTAAAGAAGTTGTAAAATGCAATACTTCATGGAAAACAAACGTAATAGCTTGTTTTTCTAGCACTGGGTAAAGCTAACATGAGACTTCAGTAGATGTTAATTAAATAAGTAATAGATTCCTTTAAGTCAACGATATTTATGCAAATTTAAAATGTGTACATGCTTTCTAAGCTCTGATTATCTTAGTTACTCGGTTCGCTACTTCCTCCAACCTCTGTTTTATTAGAGTGCCTTGTGTGTCAGTTAGATGTTTCATACCTAAAACACTGCACAGTTAGGCTACAGGGATATTTGCCTATCTTTCTTTTCCCAGAAAAAAGGGCTCATCCTGATGTGTGCGACTAATATCTATTTGTTTTGACCCTGTCTGTTGGACAGGAACAAACAATGTATGCATTTATTTACTGCTGCTGTATTTTGTTTGACATGTTTTGAAATCTGATAAATACACGAATTTATTGAAGATCTACTCATAACAAATGTAACTGCTTGCAAGAGGCATTTGGGCGGACACAAAGTCCTGCGGCGATGAAATTGAATCCCATGCAATACAACCTTCAGTAGAATAACATCTAATTAGTTAAAGGTTAATGTACAGAGAGCATGAGAGGCACCACCTGGCCGTTTTGGTGATATACTGCTACCCCGTTATTTTCTTTTATTTGTGACAACGAACAATGTAAATAAACATGTAAACAGGCCAGTGGATGATTTCATGGACTTGGATTTAAACGTATTTACAGTAACTACAAATTACTGTCAAACACCACCATACCATCCAAATAATATTGTGAAGTTATATTTTGGCTAATATGACTTATGTTTATTAACAGTATTAGTATTATGCCGAAACCAGGCTTGGTGGGGGGGGTGACTAAACGCCCACTAGACTGTCCTACTGCATTCAATTCACACACTCTCAAGGACAGTATTATCCAGCCACTAGCTGCCGCACTTATTCCGTCTCTCTCTCCCTTTGTCTTTCTATCTCTTTGCCTCTGTCTCCCTTTGTCTTTCTCTCTCTTGGTCTTTCTGTCGCTTTGTCTTTCTCTGTGCCCCTTGCATATTTAACTCTCCCCTTCTTTTTCTCTCTCTGCTGTCTTTCTCTCTGTGCACTTATATCTCTCCGCTCTGCCTCCACCCTGTTTTTCCCTCTCTCATTTGCTCATTCTGTCTTCCTTGCTTCCCCTTCTCTTTCTTTGTCTTTGCTTCCCTATCTGTTTTTCTCTCTGCCTCTCTTAATCCCTTCCCCTCTCCCTTTCTCACACCCCCTCCTTCCCCCTCTCCCAGTCTCACCCCACCCCCCCTCTCTCTCTCTGTTGCTACCTTTGCTAGACTGCATGACAATGAGCTAGAGGAAATATATAGCATTAATTGGCAGTGTGATCATTAAGAGCCCATAATCCCAGAGCAACTATTGCTTTTTATGATAAATGTTTGGCAGTCCACATTACGCTGCCTGTGCTGTGTTAACACTCTGAAGAGAGACAGAGAGAAAGACAGATGGGGGGCTGAGAAAAAACGAGTGTGAGGAGGGAGGTGTCGGGGTTGGGAGAAACAGTGAGAGAGAGATCAGTATGTGTGCTGCTCAGCCACTCCAGTCATGATGAGTCTGGGTGATTAGTTTCATTGCACCATTGAGGAGGAGTGGAGCATTTTACAAGGCCAGCATAACTTTCCCTCTCATCACCACTCAATTACATTGTGCCATTTCCATGTAAAAGACCCATGACCACCTAAATATGAAGTTCATAGGAGCACATCTAATTTGGGGGCGATTAATTAGAATTTGCTCAGATGTGACTCTGAAAATGATTTCTCCTGTGCATTTGGTTATGGGCATAATAGATTAATACTGTATGTATCAGATATCTAAAACAATTAAAAAAATCTCAGATAGCAATGTTCCCAGTGATCAAGTATCAATGTATCAATTTGATCAAGGTTTCCGTATCAATGTCTAATTTACAAATCCTAATTTTAGTAGATTTAACCCGAACCCAAATCCTTAACCTTAACACCTCAACCAAATGCCTAATCCGTAATCCCTAATTGTAATTTCTGCACACTTAACCCAAAAAAATCCTTTAAAAATGGAGACAGGGAATATGTCTCCATTAATTACATCTTGGTATTAACAGTTACATGGCATTTCAACCCCAGAGGTTTCCAATCCAGAGATTTCCAATATGACTGGGAACGCATACAGAGCAGAGTCCATGGGTCAAATGCCTTAGATTTGACAATCTGCACATGCATAGATTGGTGTGACATGACTGTTACAACCAATTATGTTTCTGTGTATGATGTGTGCTAGGTAGCATCTCAGTGATATTGCCTACAAGTATGATTGGGGATTCCTTTTGATAAGTGCTTCTTAAGTATCTTCATTACAAAGGAATATTGAAAGAGTGCTAGAGTGAATGTGTAGAGCAATATTAGACATTCTTTGAACATATGGATATCAAGTGCAAGGAGATTGTAAACCCGCCCTACAATATACTGAATTAGACATAAAAACGATAGATCAGCCAGGTCTCAGTTTATGTAGATTATCCATGTGCTCAATGTCATAATCAATTTCTGTAGATTGTGTTTCCTCTCTGCTGCAGTGATAGAACAGTGAGGAGAGAGAGCAGAGCATTCTGACCCACGCACATCTTTCAAGTGATGTTCCTTGTAAAAGGGGTCTGACAGATAGTTTAGTGGTTATTGCATCTGTTATTGACAGGTTGCTGTATCAAATCTCCAAGCTAGCAATATGAAACGTCTGTTTTCCTGCCCTTGAATTAAGGCATTAATTCATAATTGTGAATAATGTGTTCTCAATCAACTTAGTAAAATTAGGTTAAATGTATATACTTTTTTAAATAGTTAAAAAGACAGAAAGAAAAAGAAATGCTGATTTGATCAGATGTTTCACTATGTGACTTGACATTAAAGATTGCTAATTGTTTTCATGGTTGATTTTTCAGTCTTTTAAACAAACAGCTCTCTGGAAGCCACATTAATTTTGGAATAATTTTGTCTTGATGAACATGATCAGAGCTCTATGCAGTCCTCTGTCTCTCTGGCTGATTTACATTAACGCTGACGGTCATACTTTTTTAATAAATATTTTTTCTTTCTTTCATTTAACTGTCAAATGCAGTTACAGAGGTAGTTTCCTGAGCAGGTTATGGCAGTCACCATGTAGAAAAAAGTGGATGCTCAGGAAGGGAAATGATTCACACTTCCCAATTGGTTTCAGTTACAAATGTGCACTTGTGACTATATCTGTAGTGCAGTAGACTTCTTCTCATTTCCCACTCTGGGGTAATGTGACGGACCGTCACTCTTAACCGCTGTACAGGGTACATTTGCCTATTCATTTAAAACTTGGCTTTCATGGACATAGCGGGTGCTACTTCTTTGCTAAGACTTGGCTGGAAGACTTTGGGCACATATCCGAGGCTATAAACCAAAGACTGTAAAACATTTCTAAACATACCTATCAGTCTTGTAATTTCTATGGTACGGACAGAACTGCCAAGGGTTGCTTGATTGCAGAGTGGAGACGCTGTAGTGGCAGCTACGAAGGCTATATTCTCTCTGCATGTGGCCTTAGTCGTACTTAGAACTACTGTAAATATACACTATAAATGATAAAAATACTGTGAATATGTTTTTGGGGTTTTGCATTGTAATGTCAGAATATGTCAGTATTGTTTGAATGATGTTTTCTTTAACAAAAACACATCCACCTAGATTATAAGTGCTGATGTTGACTTTTCCGATCAGCATTCAGGTCATATAGTTCACTGGGTTTGGGGCTGGTGGGATGAGGATTGGAGCTGCTTCATTACAATGGTTATGGAAGTGATCTGACCTGCATCCTTGAACATGCATGTGGTTGGCCACAAAATGCCTGGAACGGGCAGTTGGTTCAATGCAGGGAAACATGTTGGACCTAAACTGATTAATACCTTGTTCTAATGGGATGTCTATTTTTATTTTTATTTATTTTGATTTAAAACCAATTTGATTGGTTTTAATTTGGTCTGGATTGTATGTATGACATGTTGATTTTATTTTACTGATGGCTAATGTGTAAAATAACATTTATTTTCTCCATATTGCCAAATTGTTCTTATAGCCAAGCTTTACTTTGCCTGTCTGCCTATCTCTAAAGACACAAACATCACCTTCAAATAGGCAGAATGGAGAATGGGAGGATGGTGGGGACTCTGCAATCTGGGTAGATTTGTCATCCTTGAGCCTTTTCGGCCCGGCTGTGACAGTAAAGCATTTCATCTTCCTCCCCATTCATCAGAAAGGACAGACACACATACCAGACATACAGAGACAGACCTGCTAGAGAGACGGAGAGACAGACCAGACAGTCAAACAGACAGAGAGAGACCAGAGAGTTAGACCAGACTAACAGAGAAACAGACCAGACTAACAGAGAAACAGACCAGACTGAATGAGACAAAGCGACCAGACTGACGGAGAGACACAAAGACCAGAATACCAGACAGATAAACAGAAAGACCAAATGACAGACAGGACAGACAGACAGACTGATGCACACAAATATGCCACATAGCTGGTGAAACAGAAGACTCATGTTTATCTGTCAGACCTGTTGGCATTGGACAGTGTATGTTGCCACGGTGACACCCCATGGAGACCCAAAGACCCTACGGTCCTGTAGTGAAGAAAGCCCTGTGGGCAAGAGCAACATGGTAAAAAATAATGAATGTTGCTGCGCCCTTGAGCAAGGCACATAACCCTAATTGCTCCTGTAAGTTAGTAAAAGTGTCTGCTTAATGACTTGGTAAGGTAATTGCTAAATTGTTAGAGCATGGAGGAGCATGGGGTTTGCAATGGCAGCGTTGTAGAATTTATTACTGGGGCCATCCATACAAAATATGAACGGATGACTAAGTAAGTTGGGATAAAAGCATCTGCTTTATGGGATGTTCAAGGGCATAGTGGACGGGGGGGACGGGGGGACGGGACATGCATCCCCCCCAACCACTCAACGTTAAATGCAGGTGAGCATTGTGGTCGAGTTCCTTTAAGCTGTGCCATGTTTTATTTTACCAGCTAACAAGCTTATGCTGACCTTTAATGTTTTACAGCTAAGAAAGCTATTTCAGAATTACTTGTACAATCAGTGTGTTGGTCAGTGGATATGCAACGTGCTTGCACAGGTAGCCTAAATGACAACACAACGGAAACACAACATGTGTTAACCCAGAGATACACGCGCACCTGGGACCACGTGCTGTAGTCTTTTTTTCAGTTGCTAAGCAGTGTGACTTCCTTTCTGGGTTAAAATGACCTGGAGGAACAGGCTCAGCTCAATGCTGCCGTCATTAGTTTGTACATTTTAGGGGTAAATGTAGCACACGGAGAGATGTGTGAAATGGTCTCCTCAGCGTTAAGCCTCCTTGTTTATGTCACTCCAAATAAAATGTATTTACATGACAAGACCTGAACTATGCTGACAATCATTATCCGGATGACAGGTTTTACACAGTGTAACTGAACAAATCCATCTCTCAACAACAACAACAACAGAGACAGCTTTATGGTTTATTGTTGTTGGGAAAGG
>JACXGJ010009736.1:0-23571 GCA_016801105.1 Esox niger | reverse complement strand
ATATATATATATATATATATATATATATGACAATAATTAAGAGACCAGTCCAAAATGTTCCTAAATCAGCATCTCTACATGTATGGCAATCATTCCATTACAGTGTCAGTTAAATTCCAACACAGGCACAACTCATTTTAATTAATGAGGTACTGATTAGGTGATTACCTGAACCAAATCGAATTTAATGAGAAAAAGTATATAAAACACTGCTGTGGTAATCTCTATCCTCTTGCCAAAACAGTGCTTGTAGTACCTCAAAGGTAATTTGAATAAAAAACAACTATTCAGCATGACAAAAGTTTGAGTGAGGAAAAGAAGGGTTCAATTCTGGTTTACAGTGAGCATCAGGTTGCTTCCATCCTGAAAATTCAAAGACAGCAGTTCATAAGAACAAGGTCAAGCAAAAGACACTGTGAACCGTAAAGCAACAGATTGGCAGAGGGCGAAAATGACTGTCCACTGACCAAGATGACCGTCAACTCATTCGAATGTCACTCAACAACTGCCAGATGACATCAAGTGATCTACAAAAAGAATGGCAAACAGCAGCTGGGGTGAAGTGCATGGCGAGGGTGGTTCGAAACAGGCTTCTAGGGGCAAATGAGAAGCAAAGAAGGACACTGCGGAAGTTTGCAAAAGACCATAAGGATTGTACTGTAGAGGAATGGAGGGAGGTAATGTTGTCTGACGAGTCAGAATTTCAGCTATGCCCAACACCTGGTTGTCTAATGGTTAGACAGAGACCAGGAGAAGCCTACAACCCACAGTGTCTCACACCCACTGTGAAATTCAGTGATGATCTGGGGAATTGGGCAGATTTTTCTTTGTGAATCACGCATGAATTAAGCTAAGTACAAGGTTTTCTTGGAAGAATACCGGCTTCTTTCTGCAATGTTCCGTAACTCTGAGAATTAATTTTTCCAGCAGGACAATGCTCCATACCACACAGCCAGGTCAATCAAGGTGTGGATGGCGGACCACCAGGTCAAGACCCTGTCATGGCCAGCCAAATCTCCAGACCTGAAGCCCACTGAAAACCTCTGGAATTTGATCAAGAGGAAGATGGATAGTCACAAGCTATCCAACAAAGCCGAGCTACTTGAATTTTTGTGCCAGGAGTGGCATAAAGTCACCCAACTTGTGACAGACTGGTGGACAGCATGCCAAGACGCATGAAAGCTGTAATTAAAAATCTGTTTTTTCCCCACCAAATATATTCTGAACTGAAGTTAAAACATTAGTATTTTGTTGTTGAACAATGAATATGAAGGTGTTTTCTTTGCATTATTTGAGGTCTGAAAACAATGCATATTTTTGGGGTTATTTTGACCAGTTGTTATTTTCTACAAACACATTTGGGGTACTATTGTCAGTAGTTTATAGAATAAAACAAAGATTTTCATTTTACTCAAATTCCAATGAATAATATAACCAGAGAAATTATTGCTGAAAATAGTGCAGTGGTCTTTTATCCAGGGCTGTGTTTATATATACATATATATGAGGAAGTGAGGGTTAAAATTAAGAGATGGGACTTTTCTGGAGCTGTACATATGTATATATGAATTCAAAAGGGAGTTCCCTAAATGTCAAGCCAGAGTTTTGTTTCAACTGTCCCTAACAGTCAGTGAGACTTTTATGTCAACATTCACTGTGATCCAGATGTTTGCCTTGTGCACATTATTAGTCACTTATTACACTATATCATATAACCAAGCTGCATCATGGTACATTATTACTAGATTATTCATGCCTGCTGGTTGAAAAAATTGGTATGCTCTCACAATGATTACCCCTGTCTCTCAGAAATGTGGTATAAATATTGGGTTGTATTTAAGAGGCAATCTCACGTGTTACAGCGGAAAATCCAGAGAATATTCTACCTACCCACCAACAGCCATTACGGGGCCCTTCAGTTTAACTCCTCTTTTACTTTGTCACCAAAACTCAAACAAAATATCCATCATGATGTGTAACACCAACACATTCTGATGAGAGGCAAAGTGAGCCTTTACCAAGAAAGATACACATGGTTGACCAGGGGGGTACACCTGATTGACTTAGGATACGTCTGGTTGACCTTGGCCAGTAGTGCCTGGCAGCATCCCTTAAAACCATGCGAAGATCTATCACTGCATTCCAATACAGAACATCTGAACCAGCGCACTGAAAAGCATTTGTCCATGGAGGAAAACAGAAGCAGAGGAAGCCCAGACTTCAAGGATAAAGGCTGGTTGCGAAATAACCACATAATCCACAGACAGGCTTTAGGCCAAAAATCGAGAATCTCAGACACCGCTAGAGAAAGAGGAAAGACAATAGCTTGTCTGCAAAAAATGAGGAGGAGGCTGAGCAGAAAATAATAGGCGGTGGTTCTGAGATACCAAAATATTTTGAACCTTATGCAGATGGGTCATGGCCTCATCAACTAACCCATTCCCTCTCAGGTTAGTGGTGTGGCGTTACTTCATCATGTCCTTGAAAAGTGATGGCATAACACTTTTTGAGTCTCTGATGTCAGAAAAGGAAGATTACTTATCGATGGATAACATGCAGAAGAGAACACTTGACGTGAAGAAGGACCTGGCTTGTACCTGTGGATCGAAGAAGGTAACTTCTATGAAAGGTTTAAAAATACATCTAGGAAACAATTAGTCTTTTAGCAAGGGGGAGCAAGGGCTTCGCATAGATCTGTACTTCTTGAGAAGTCAGTCAATTCAGTTAAATGATGTTCAGCAACTGGAGCCGAACCAAATTTGCCAAATATCAGTGGGGAGTGTTTCTAGCTCATCAAGCTAAGAAAACCTGCATGAGAGAAAATGATCAGTGGGTACAGGCCTAAGGTGAAATGAAATGGTCTAGGGCTTCAGAGACGGAAAAGTGGAAATCCAGTAATGCGAAACTTAGCAGTTTTCTGAAAAGGATAAAGTAACAGTTTAGAAAAAGCTGGAGTCTATCGGGGACATAATTGACGACTATGAAACAGAAAGATTTGGAGTGTGTTTGAAAGGGACGGATATGAAGGCAAGGCAATGTAATTGCTGAAAACAGTATCTTGGATCAAGGGAGAGGGTGCAGTTTATGAAACGGGGATTCAAAAAACAAGGAGGGAAACAACATTTTCTAGAAAACATCAATAGGCATCTCATGTTTTTAAAGTGGGGCTGAAAGCCTGTGGAACACCTTAAAGAACCACTTGTTCTTTAAGGTGGGTGTTTTGTAAAAGCACGTTGTGACAACTGCTGAAGTAAAAAGGGCTTTATAAATTACATTTGATTGATGGATTGATTGCAATTCTTTAAAGGCACTTTTCAGTCTAAATGAAGATAAAACCGGACAAAACAATAAGCTGTCAAAACAATGTTCACTGACGGTGAACCAATAGTAATTATACCTGAGAAGTCTATCAAAGGCATTGGAAGATGGTATGATGTTAGTTGTAATCACTCAAACCAAGCCCAAGTAGTAGGGCAATTGACCATCAAGGCGTGGAAAGCAATGTCAGGTTCGAACCGCATTTAAAACTGGTGTAATGTCCATATACTCTAAAAACCTGTATTGTCGTATTGCTATTATTAGCTGGTTATTAATTATGTATATTATACACAGTGTCATAAAAAACCAAACACCTGAATCAAAGCCCTGATTTTGCTGGACTATACATTTTTCTGTTATATAGCAAATTTGAAAACACAGACACTCTATATAATTGATTGCAAGGAACCAGGTCGATCAGGTAGGTTGGACAAGGGTTGTGGGACTAATTTTTCAAACAGTGTCACAGATTCTCCATGCGATTGAGATCAGGACTGAGGCACCATAGGAGATTCAGAGTCATCTTTGTACTTGAGTCACTTAAATGTTGCTTTAATTTTTCTTTGTGTTCATTCAAAGGGGAATTTTCCTTCAAACTTCAATCATTTTTAATCAACTTTAGCAGTTCTCTTGCAGAATTTGACTATATTCTCCTCCATCCATTATTCCTGCAATTTTAACAAGCTGTTAAAGTCTGCTGATGATCGCATGATACTCATACCAGCTTACTTCACTATAGGGAACAGGGTACCGAAAAACCACAGATGGGTCAATTGTATGGAACAATTGTATACAGTGCTGTTGATATGTTTAACTTGTTCACCATAACTCCACTTCCAGCCTTTGACCTCAGTAGCTTCTTCAAAGTGATTGTTGGCATCTCTGTGGCTTTCCTCACACATCTCCTTGTTTGAGGTTTAATGGGAAAGTCTTTTTTTGACCCTGCCTGTGTGGTTTGATGCAGCTTCCACTTGCTGCCCTCATTGGTATCTCAAAACAGATATAATTTTGTTCCCCTTTTCATTATCAGTGAATTTGTATGACTTCATCTATAAATTCCCCCTTCTAAATTTTGATGAAACTTCTATCATCTATCTGTGTTTTGTTTTCATAGTAACATTTCCCCAAATAAAGCCAAATTTATCAGCATTCAGGGCTTCAACTACCCTATTTAAAATGTTTTTTCACCCTGTTTTTATAAAAAATATATTTTATACAGTATATGGCGAAAATGAATGTCTTTTTGTTTTTAAATCAAGCAAGTTTTACATTATTCAATTGCACCCTTCAAATTCTAGGCTACTCTCCAAACTGATTTTTTTTTTTTTTATCATAATGCATAATGATTTTTCTCTTTGTTGTTCATTTAGCTAAGCCTTAAACTCTATTTACCCCCTTGCAATTTAACGTCAACATCTTTTAATGAAACATAGCCATAAGAAGATATCATGCATAGACCTAAGCCTGTTTGTCTCTGTATTGCTTTCCCATTAAAAGAGACATCTGCTCCTGTCAGTTCAAACAGTTTAACGGCAACATTTCCCACTTTTATCTTGGATTGTAAATACACCCATGTACTCAGATAACAGTCTCAGAGCTGGTAATTGCTGTAGCGCTATCTACCATTATCCTTCAGCACGAGTCACTCAAGGGAGGGGAGGAAGAGATGACGACAGGGTCCACAGTGCCACCAAGAGGAACCAAAGTCATTTTAGATAAGAGGGACCGTTGAAGTCAGACAGGTTAATTAAATGAAGCGAGACATCAGTGGGAACATTGACTGTCGGCCAATGTGATAACTATAATGTTTAAATGTCACAGTTTTGACACGTTGATATTGGAGCTCCAGTATTAGGAATGATATTATATTTGTACACTCCTATATTATGAGTGTTGTAATTATTTCACATACACATTTGTGGCTGTGCTGCATTTTCTTGAGCGTGATGCTTCACTGATAACAATGTCACAACCCTCCAGCTATCAAGAACATGTAACGCTTTTTCACGCACACTGATGTCAATAGTTCACTCTATAAAGACTCCCTTTAGTCAAAGCTCTGGCATAGAATCAACGAATTGAAAATCAAAGCCAAGTGCTCTAGGCTATGTCATATATTCAGTCAGCACCATGCAATCATTGGCCCCATTCAGAATGTTCATAAAGTTACAGATTTTTTTATAACGTCATGTGGATTACATAAGAATAACACTCCTGTATGTTGCATCTGTTGATACGACACAAACATTCACACAAACAGTCTGCCCCCTTATGGACTGGAGGCGAACTGGATCAGCACTTTGATGTCTAGACCATCACTGTCATTAAATGTCACTGGTGTAACATGCTAATTGAGTAAAATGGACAATTGACTGTACTTTTCCTTTGTGTCAGATATAGAACGATAAAGAATATGAATAAATCTTTCTGCTCATTTATATCTATACTACATGTGTTTTTTGGAACCACATTAATTTATGATGTGTATAGTTGATGCTTGTCAAATTGTAAAATGTTGTATAGAAAAAAGGTGTGGTGGATTTGTATAATTCATAGCAAAACTTTAAATATTTAACTGTTCAATTCGGCTTCAGGAATGAAATTAAAGAAACAGTCTGGGATTGGTACAACCGTGATATTCATTTGATCTATCAGATGATCAATCATTGCATCCATGACTCAGTCTATGAATTCGAGAGCAATTCCACCATATGATGCCCATAATGGTCAACCAAATACGCTTCTTTGTACTTGTTTGAAGCACAGGTTGCCCCTTTAAATCCTAGGTTGAGTTGAATTTAACACAAGTAATTACGGACCTACTGTATGAGAAAGATGAAACTTTGACTGTAGCCCAGTGGTTACAGCACCTGGTCAGTAACTGAAATGTTGCTACAGAATCGGCAAGAGTTGGCAAGATTAAAAACCTGTCTTTCTGTCCTCTGGCAAAACACTAACCATAAGCACAGGTTGCCCCTCTTAATTTTTCCGGAGCAGAATATATATATATATATATATATATATGTCCCTTGACTGTATGTAGTCCCTTGTGGTCCTGGTTCTGTTGTGGTTTGGATCATGTGAAATAGCTCTTCCCTCTGCCCTACTGCTCACTTACCTGATAAAGTGAGAAACAGAGTAAAACCATGGTTGAAATTATGTCTACATAATGGTGTTAAATAACATGAATTACTTAATGTTTTATTAATATTTTCTTAGTCTTTTGGCTTTGCAGTCTTTTTTTAACCCCACACAGCTCTTGTTGCTAAGACAGTGACTCACAAACTGCTCCAGGCTCGCTAATCTAGAACAGACACACATTCTCTCAAAGCTGTACATCTCTGTTTCCATTAACCTCAATTATTGCCTCTGTTTTGATTAACACTGCAACGAACAGTTGAGTATAACAGCGTGCACTCTTGTGTGTGTGTTTCTCTGTGTGCGTCTGCGTGTAGAATGTGTGTGTGTGTGTGTGTATAATGTGTGTGTGTCTGTGTGTGTACAATTTGTGTGTGCAAGCTCTTCCATTGCCCCGGCAGCAGTAATAACATCTCGGATAAGGGCTGAGCCCCTGTCAATTTGCTGTAATGAAAGGGCGATGATATCCACTCATTGAGCTAGGAGCTGCCTTCCCGCCTCCCTCCACTGCTATTTATAAACGGCCTGGGATGCAAGACAATGGAATGCCCCATAACAGAAAGGAACAGCAGCCTTAGGAAGGTCTACATTCACCATATTTACATTGGATACTGTAGGGCATCGTTCACCGATTTAGGGGCTGTGACCCCTTGTTTGTTTGCCTGATTGGACTAAAAAGCTAACCAGTAGGTTTTTGGTTTCCTTAGTCCAAAGTGGGTCGGACCGGTCTGTTCATCATATTCCGGAAGGCATTCATCAATGATAATGAGAGTTTGTACCTAGAAGATCCACAATGATATAACCTTCAAAACCATGAGGGGTGCTCTTAAATCAGATCCCACCTCAACCTCCTGGCCACCCAGAACAGCCTTGCCCTGTATGGGACTGAATTAGAATGTCAACACCTACAAATATCTTAGTATGCAGCTGGAATGCTGACTCTCATTCAACACTCATATCACCCACCTTCAATTTTAAGTTGAAAGCTGAATTATTTTCTTGTACCTCATAAAAGCATCCCCTGCAAAAAATGTCTATAAAGCCAATCCTCGGCTATGCAGATGTAATCTTTATGCTGGTCATCAATGAGCTCCTTAAGGAGCTAGATGTAATTTATCACACTGCCATCCGCTTCATCACCAGTGCCCCTAAAATACTCATCACCATGACCTTCACACTCTGACCCCCTTCAACACTCATCACCGTGACCATTACAATCTGACCCCCTCAACACTCATCCCTGTGACCATTACACTCTGACCCCTTCAACACTCATCCCTGTGACCATTACAATCTGACCTGCTTCAACACTCATCACTGTGACCATTACACTCTGACCCCTTCAACACTCATCACTGTGACCATTACACTCTGACCCCTTCAACACTCATCACTGTGAATATTACACTCTGACCCCTTCAACACTCATCACTGTGAATATTACACTCTGACCCCTTCAACACTCATCACTGTGAATATTACACTCTGACCCCTTCAACACTCATCACTGTGAATATTACACTCTGACCCCTTCAACACTCATCACTGTGACCATTACAATCTGACCCCTTCAACACTCATCACTGTGACTATTACACTCTGACCCCTTCAACACTCATCACTGTGACGATAACAATCTGATCCCTTCAACACTCATCACTGTGACTATTACACTCTGACCTGCTTCATCACTCATTACTGCGATTTTTTATTTTAAACCATATCATTTTAGATTGAAATAGTATTACATTTCAGACACTAAGACAATAAACAGTAGTCTTGGAATGCATCACTTTTTTCATGGGCCAAAAGATGTTGGCAACCCTACAGTACACGAATTTAAAATGCGGAGGTTTTTTAAATAAATACATGACTAGTGGTGTTGATGAATATGCACTGCTAGGAACTACAGTAGTGGCAGGTGTTCAACCAACTAGGCTTCCTCCGACACCACCTCAAGTTAATGGTATATGATGCCTTTTCACCCACTTGCCTACAACTTATAAGTTCCATATAAAAAAACGATTTTCCATCAACTCTTCCAGCACTCTAAGTTGCAGACGTGGGTTAAATATGCTATTTGAAGTATCTCAATTACTTTTCTAGACATATCAAAACTATAGTATCCAATTTTGCAAAGAGAAGTGATATTGTTGAAAATATATTTCAAAAAAGTAATTTGGAATGATTTTGCATACAGTATCTTCACAATAGAACATTTGTATTTTCATTGTACGTTTTTCCCTCCCAATTTCCACATGCCTTTCTTCCTCCAAGTCTTTGGTTTTGCTAGCTATTGAATAGCAGAAGATTGAACTGCTTTCAGGTTTCTCCCATGTCTAGCCTGTGCAGAGGGCAGGCAACTGAATAATTTTCGAAAGTGTTAGCCGAAAGCAAAGCTAGCACAAAACGTGAACTCTTGACAATTTGTGCAAATATCACGTAGAGCGCGAGACAACTTGGCTCACCCTAAAGGTGGATTTAGTTGCGTATCCCTCGTAGATGTTGCCGTTATATGCCTCACTTAGTGATCTGGTCCAAAGAACACAGTTATTCCAGTCCCAAATAAATCTCTACACTGTGGGCACTAGTAGATCTGAATTGATTTCACAGATTCTTCTATTATGGCAGTTGATCCATCTTGCATTCAAATACGAGGAAGAGGTTTCCTTTATTAAATTAAAACAATCAAATCCTCTCTGATTTCCAGGAGTGTGTAGGGTGTAGAATTTAATTTAGGACTGGGCCACAGTACACATTTATATCATTTGGAGACCATTTTGGCTGGATGGAGGATACTGGGATGAGCCCTTGAAGTTGTGCCAAAGAAGGGATGGGCATTGTGAAGGCTTGTGTGGCCCGCCACAACTGCCATTATATCATTGAAACTACAGGGACTTGACAATGCAGAGCCATCCACGTGGTACATAAATGTATCATGCTGTACTTTTTACCACAAAGGCTGTGAGCTATGTCATCCTTATAGATTTCTTTTGCCCTGTGATCTTAGGTTTGATCATGGTATGGGGGCTGAAATCAGGCAGACAAGTATGAAATACATAAATCCCTTTCTTTCTGTGCAGAAGTGCATCTGAACGCACAGTGTGTCTAACGTTAAAGCAGATGCAGGGCGTAAAGAGTTTGCTATTGAGATTCGCTTCACCTTGCATGCCAGCTGTGAGCAAGTCCTGACATTTCACTTCATCTGTGACGAAAAGGGAAAACACTAGCGCAAGGAAACAATGCTGGGCTTGTCAAGTTAGCAGTTTTGCTGGTTCGGGCACTTTGACCAAAAAGGTGTATCCTTATGTCCGTGAGAGGGAGAAAAATCCCAAAGACATTCTGTCATTAAACACATAAAAAAAATTGCCATTGTTTTTTCCCGAGTTCCTGGGAGAAGTGAAGGACAAGCATATCTTACAGGCTTATCAGACACGCATTCTGCAATGACAATGCTAATATCGAACTCAGTACTACTTGCTATTGTTGACATTCATGAAATCCCAGTGACAACAGGAAAGGAGCTAAGTACTGTTTTGTCAAGAGTCCACCTGGGGCCTGAAAACACTACTAAGTTAGCAAATATTCTGTCAAAAAGTAACTTTGCCAACATAATCATACCTTCAAAATGAATTGATGATCCTTCAGATTGTATTTTCAGATGTTTGAACTACAGTAGCCATGAAAATCATCATAACAATACAGGCCCAGAATATTCTACCATATTCTAATTTCTGCCATCCAGAAAATAGCTGATAACCAGGTCCGCTACATCACAAGCACCATACAAAGAGGACTCAGGTGCATGAGAAGAGTACATACTGTATCGGGCTTAATGGTGTCTCTGGCGATGTTTCACTAGACACAAAGCCAATCCAGCTATCAGTGGGGCACACACACCAGCTGCCCAAACCTCTTGAATTGCTGATTGATCAAACAATAGCTGGTTAATGGTGTGATTAGCCAGTACTTTGTCCGTGCTTAATCTTATCATCTGTGTCCACATTTTGTTGCTATTTCGCTACAGCTGCCCTCTTCACCTGCCAGTCTGAATACGGCCGCATTTGAGCGTCGTAGACTGTTGGACATTTTTCAACAGCTCACATAGGTGCTCCACCAAACAGCAGCCAATTAGTAAAACACACTCACCCATGACTTTGTCTCCTTGTTGATTCCGTGTTTACAAAATACCAAACATACGTCTGCGTGAAACTACACAAAGGATGATGGAAGGACGCCCCTTTTGTGAAGAAAAATGACCATTTACAACTCTGCTCTGCTCAAAAGTCTCCAAACTACCTCTAACTCTATTGAAGTTGCAAGGGCCTTAGGTCTTCTGTAACACTTTTTAATCACAATATGCTGCAAATACTTAACATTGGTGTGTCATGAAAGACGGCAATAAGTCTTGGTACATTTAAATACTTTTCAAACAACTAATTGGACACTGAGCAGCAGTCTGGGCTGAAGGTATGCCTTACAATGCTGAAAAGCTGTTCAAATTCTTTGTTGGTGCAATTTCTTTGTTGCCTCTTGCAAAATGTGCTTTAAAAACACTGCTCCTCTAAAATCACTTTGAGAATCACTGATAAAACATTTACTTAAAACATTTACTCACAGCATCCTGTATGATAATTAGACTTTTGCCTTTCTTTTGATACTGAAGCACAATTACATTTTTACCCAGTTCTGCTATATTGCTATGCTAATCCATCCATATAAATGTGCCAAAGACAGCACATGTCTGAGGGCTCTGCATTACCTATCCAGACACTAATTGCGCTATCAAAACCAGACAAAATGTAGTTTTGCCAAGATAAAACCATTATCCTGGTGGGCCCTGGTCAGCAGTAGAGCGCCATTGAGGAACAGGAAATAGAGTACCATTTCGGATTCAGACAGGAAGAAATGGACTGGAAGTAAACGGTTGTTACCCCAGAGCCATTCGTCTACAGCTGAATGCGGTCCAGAATACATTTGCATGTTATCTTCTGCTTCGTGAGCGTGTGCACGTGTGTGCACGCCTGTGTCTGTGTGTTTTGCGGTGCATGTGTGTCTGAACAGCTCGTTCAAACGAGAAATGCGATGATGCAATCTCCCTGGGGAAGTCTCAATGTGTACCTTTGGTCTAGGAATCTCCCACACATTCCTTCGCTAGATGTGTTCTCTCATTATCGTTGGAGTCTTTGAGCCTTAGGTGGGAGAGTGCGGTGAACCTCAAGGGTCTGTTAGCTTGGAGACCCGTCCACCCACTGCTCTCAGCCTCTCGGAGTAGGCAAAGAACCAGCTAGACTGGAGCAAAGCAAGTATAGACAAGACCACACTGCTGTAACAACCCCCTCCTGACCCCATTCCATGAGTGATTCTGTCCATACAGTCTACATTGTGCAAATGACATAAATCAGGTGTGTGTTTAGAGTGTGTGTTTGTGTGTGTGTGTGTGTGTGTGTGTGCGTTTGTCATATAATTTACCACACGTTCATACTTTACCTGCATGTGCCTATATGCTAATCCCAAGTGATTCTGAACGTAATTACATAAAAGGCCATCCGACAAATGTGAAATGCGTCTGCTAGTGTTTTGAATATGGCTGGGCAGCGCAGATCTCTACATCCACCTCCTAATCTATTATTATCTCCTGCTGATCACACTCAGCTACCGTCACCATGGGAACAGTTTACATGTTAGGCCCGGTTGTCAAGGAGATGTGGCCGAGAGCCTAATGGGACCCTCCCTTGCTCTGACTGCCTTCTGTTCGCTATCCAATTCCAAACGCAGCCTAGTTTCAGATCCGTTAGTCCTGTTTTGTCAACCAGACGATCACAGGGGTTGGCTAACCGAAACAGGCCTGGGCTCACTGCAGGGATTTGGAGAAAGCGTGTCCTTCAGACATACAATGGGCAAATCAATGTATATTTCAGGTGACACAAGCACATGCATGCTACAGTAGTAGGATGGAGAGGGGACAGTGGAAGCACTGGCTTGTATCACATTGCTGTGTTACACACCGCCTGAACGGTGGAAAGGCCCTCGGAAAAGGCTGATTATGGGATGTGTGAATCCGAGCAAATTTTTCGGGGTCATATTGTCAAAGGCATTTGAATGGATAATGGGTAGAACATCTAGTATATTGTCCTTAGAGTACAGGGTTTATATGGTATCGATGTAGGACAGAAACAAACACGACTGACACAAATACGTACTGAAACAGCTCAAAACATGGGTTTTAGACCTACCCCGTTTGTTATGCTTAACGAAGGTGCCACAACCGAAGCCATCCACCCTTGGTTTTTAGTATGTATCTTTGACAGCAGAGTTTCTTACAGGTTATCCAACTACGTTAACACATATTTCCTGAAAAATTAATTTGACTGAATCGCACACACTCGAGAGGAACACAAAACCGTAATTGACTACTGGGCAGTCCCACCTTCTTTGTGGTATCACTTCCCTGTAATTTTCAAGTTGACATTTCCAACAAGTAATTTTAATCTTACTAGTAACAATAAAAAATGCTTTATTACCAACTATCCATGCGAATATAATGAGTGTATTCTAATTGCCAGTTGTGATTATCCTAAAGGCTTCTTTAGGTAAAACCTTGAATTATGAACCATGGGGAAAGTCCAAAAACCATAAGAGCTATTGATTCAATAGGCTACTGCAACATTAACGAGAATATAATTGATTAGAATAGAGAATAGAATTGAATGTATATTGCGTAGCGTCATTATAATAATGCAGTAAAAAACCTACATGCCCAATTTACTCTAATTGGATATAGATTGCATGAATGTCGGCCTATATTTATAAGGAAATCGTTACCTTAGTTACATCATGGGCGTAAATGATGTCATATCATGGGCGTAAATCGGTATTAAAGGCTACATCCGTAGGGGTGGAGGCGTGGAGGTTGAGTTTGACAGGCAACCTGCGGCTAGCTGCTACAGGCGCTGTTCTTCAGCACCACAACACTCAACGCTTGAGTGGAATGTCATTCTGGGATCGACGGGAATACGGATTCAAATTAATCCAGCGATTCAGAATAATCCCTGCACATTACTTTCGTAATGTTCACCTTCATTACATGATTGATGTTCACCTTCCAGTTGTGCGGTTGATCTCCATTTTAGTTTAATTCTTAAAGAAGTCGCCACAGTTGAATGAGGTAGAATGAATCTCTTTCGTCTTTCACAATAGAGTACAGCTTATTTTGTAGCGGACACGAAACCCAAATACCGAATAAATAGATTAAAATAAGGCTGAAGGGGCAAGCGTGTTAAAGGTGCACGGGAGGCGTAAATTCTGATGCAGGTGTGTAGCCTAACTTACTTCCTCCGTACAACTGTCAATTGTCTTTACTGATGATATGTGAAAGTCAATCAATTCGGGAATATTAGAAATACAACATTTAAACAACAAAAACATTACTGTCTAGGCCTACATCTTAATGTCCATAAATGTAATAATAATTCTAGGAAAGTGGATGACTGATGATTAGGATCTTAAAACCTGCACACAAATATCAAATGAATGAATCCGATAGATGACAAAACTGATGGAGGAGATGCTCTATCACCGAGCAATGAATTGTGTGAAGCTGCCATCTAGTGTAAAAAACAACAACAAAACAAAGACTGACTGCAGTGCAAACAAACCTCGTACATTAGTGTAAATTTACACATTGACATTTAGCTCAGGCAGCCTATACATTTTTTTTAATGCGGGCTATTGGAAAATAGTTAGTTGGTTTTAGCATTTGGAAAGGCTTCTTTGGAATATTACAGAATTCTCGAACACCCGCGGCAGAGAGCACAAACTTTGTCGTTATCTCTACTGCACTAGTTTTGAAACCCTAACGGGGCTTACTGCTTCTCATTCGGGGCTTACTGCTTCTCATTCTTCGGTTCTTACAGCTGGACATGTTAGCTACTATCTGACTCTTTGTTTAAAATTTGAATACCGTTAATAATCCTCACATTGGATTATATTTTGGAAACAAAAGCCCCATATATAAACATCACATCAAAAATAATTTAGCAAATGCATAATATACACTTACTCTTTTTCAAATCGGTTTCAACACACTTTTGTCAGGCGTTCTTTGGACTGCTTGCAAGCTGGGAAAAACCCACCCATAGATAAACAACCCAATGGCACACATAAATCGTACACATACATACAAAAAGTCATGTTTTTGTGCATTTTATTTCTGTACGATAATTAGACCATACATTTTCATACGTTTTTGTGTGACTTGATCGTTGACAAGAAACATGTCCCACTTATTTTACAAAATACACAGAAGAAAGCACAAATGAAATGAGATTTTCTTCAGCCTTTAGCTTTTTCAAATACATTTTCTTAGACTTGTTTTATTTACTTAATCAAATGACTGTGTTGGTGATACTTTATGTTGTTAATCCATTAGCTCTGGGATTTTTAGTAGAAGACAGACATGTTTCCTGCATCTGGCTAGGGTTGTATTAACTGAATGCTAAAACATTTAGATTTCTTTCGATTTGAGTTCTGATCCGAGCTGATCTGAGTGCTGATTCACTCTCAGGGAAGGGTGTGGGGAACTCTGGTGTCACGAGGGAAACAACACTCTCACATGTGATTGTATGGTGAGGCCACTTGTGGCACATGGGCTTTCATAAAGATACATAGTTCGTAGTTGCTGTTGTACTCACATATAGACAAGTTAAAATACACAACAAAGGGCAGGAAAGTGGGAAGGGGGACTGGTTGGCAATACCAGCAACGGGTGGAAAGCCACACATAACATTACAACACTTTATGCATTCCCCTCACATCAGTGGTTTTGGCTTTCACCATGTAACTAATTAATACCATCCTGATAGAATGCCAAGGCTGTGCCAAGCGGTCAGCAAGGCAAAGGGTGGCTCCTTGAAAGGATCTAAAATAAAATGTATTGTGATTTGTTAAACACTTTTTGGGTTAATACCTGACTCCATATGTGTTATTTCACAGTTTTGATGTCTTCACTATTATTCAACAATGTGGAAAACTGGTAAAATAAAGAATTACCCTTGAATGTTTGTACAAATGTTGCAGTATATGCAAAAAAAAAATCATTAGATTAGCAAAGGCTGTTTGGTTTTAATTTGTGCAGTTCCAATATTTCACAGTAATACATTTCTTATTTAGGTGCTTACCCTTTTCAAAATATCCTTTAGGATTTTCTATTAGGATTCAGAACAATCATGTAGAAAAGCCCCATAAAGTATCCTATAGGACTGCTTCCTTAACAAAATCTTTGAGCAATAAACCTATGAAATGTTTCCAAATCATGCTAGAAAATCCAAAAAGATTTTTTACTAGGTTAGTTCCATGATGCAGCCATGCAAGTTGTCATTAGTGTCTCGCTACGAGAGCATAAACCTGCATTATGCAGTAGCCTAACTAATTTTAAGCAGAGTGCCTATCATTTTAATTCTGTATAGCCTTGATTGCCCTCTTTTTTATTGCCATTACCACCACCACACTCTCATTTCTTCAAGGAAAGGGGACTTCCTGGAAAATGGTTGAAGCTTTACTTGGAAAAGGATTTATCCCACATGAATATCTGGTTGATTGCCCTGGGTGTGAAAGGAATGATGTATCCCACAGTCCTTTGAGGGCCAGACACAGCAATGACAAAGGGTGTACTAAACTACAAAACACATTAACTGAAGTAAATGTGGTGTGCTTGCCAGCTGCGTTACATTAAGAAAGTTGAGAGAGCTGAAACATGTGAAACAATCTAACTTCCCTCTAGCTTAAACGGTTCAAGATATACTGTTTCAGGCGTAATTAATGCTAATTACGCAACTTTGTGTTGGGGTAGCCTACATGTAAGACAAATTATGTTTGGCATCTTCAATAGAGTTCCAGAGACTTGTAGAATCTATGCCAAGAGGCATGGATGCGCTTCTGGTGGCTCATGCCGGCCCAGCTCCTTAATTTTTCCTTTAACTTTGTCACCCGCCTATATTTCTGCTGATAGGAATTTAACTGAACAAAATCCAGTGGCTCCAAAGGTCAACCATGACTACAAAAACATTGACTTGACTTTATGCTTGATATAACATGGAGGCTTTACAAAATATAAAAATCCTGCAATCTGTCAGGTCCACTCTCCCTTCCAGTACATATTCTGACATGCCAAAGTGTATGGTTTAGTGCAAAGCCTATTTCCACACTCCTTCTGGCCATTTATGAGTGAAACAAATCTCATTGTCCTATAATCACTCAAACACGATAATAAACCATTTAGTGTCCACCGGGGTTGAATAACCAAAAAACAGGAATGGTCTGTTTATGACTGTGGTGACTGCTAAAGAAACTAACCACATCCATTAAAAGATGGCTCAACATAGTCAAAATAATTGCAAGGCAACAAATTGTGGAAATGCTGTTTCATGCTTTTTAAAACATATGAGACTTCTGGTTGCCAGGCTCTAACAAAGGAAAAATGAGGTTACAGTATAATGCAATTAAACCATCAACATCAAGTTGTCTACAGTATTATATGTTTAACATAGAGTAGGGAGTATACAATTATTTGATACACTGTTGATTTTGCAGGTTGTCCGACTTACAAAGCATGTAGAGGTCTGTAATTTTCACATTAGGTACACTTCAACCGTGAGAGACGGAATCTAAAACCAATATCCAGAAAACACATAGGAGGTCATGTGATTTCACATTGGAGGTCATGTGATGAAGTGCTTGACCTGAAGGTCGTGCACTTCAGACACCTGAAGTTGCAGAACCAGCTAGCTCGGAAGAAAGGCGAGTCAGTTGCGCTAGCAGCTGCGGAGGCCAAAGGTGAGGCCAGGGTGACCTGGGATTGTTGCTTATTTATAGGTTCCTCATTAACTAGACCATTCTTCCCAGGCGTCAACATAAAACACAAAACATGACAAATGAGAACACTGTTATACAGAGTGTAGTATGATGAGTAGGTTTTTTGAAAATAGTTTGTTAGCAATTTATTACCGTTGCTTTTTTCCGTCATTCACAGAGTTCCTTGCTTTCATGGCTATGTGCATTAGCCTACTGAAACCTACTGAAGCCTACTGAAGCCTACTGTACATTGCTGTGAATACATTAGAGTTGGGAAGGTTACTTTGTAATCCTGTGGAGTTAAGATCTGTATAGGACCAGTCTGAGTTCCCTATTCTGAGACTGACTGTAATCTTCTGGTAAAGAAATCCGACTCAGTAACAGTATTAAAACCTCTGGTCTATCGTGTTTTATCTACTTCAGTTGGTTGGGACTCATTGACTTCCAGAAGAGATTGCAGAATAAGCTTAAGTTTGATCTCCTTGTGCTTTAAATTTGAAACATTCTCTCTCTCTCTAAATGTCTTTCTCACACTTTCTCTCTTCTGTCTCTGTCCACCTGTCGTGTCTTTCCTCACCCTCCATTTTTCCATCCCTCCCTCTCTTGTCTTTTTCCCATCTCTCTCCGATTTGCTCTTTCCTCCTTTTCTATCTCTTTATTTCCTCTTTCTCTTCCTCCCTAATTCCTCCAGTCTGCCCTCATGGCAGGCAGGCAAAGTACCGCCAACTTGCCAACCCACTGGGGTGCCCACTGCACGCCAGCCAGTTGTGTATTGATAAATACACAGGCCTTTACCAGGGTTTAGCGTGTTTCAGAATAAACACAGCTGTTATTAATATTTAGTGAATTTGGACTGGCATTTGTTATTATCGACTAGTCAATGACTTTCAATAGTTATGGGTGGTTGTAGTTGGGGGTCAATGATATAATATACTTTGTGATACAGTAGATGGCGGCGCTTGTATCAAAACTCCAGTAAGTGTCCTTCAGCATTTTTTCGGTCTTAAACCCCTCTTACTCAATGACTGACTCAATGACATTTTTTTAGTTTTCCCCGCTTGTCCCTCGACAGCAGACATATGGTGTGCAATATGTCTGGAACATCAGAATGCAAAAAAAACCCGGCACTTTACCGCCGGCATAGGATCGTGACCGTATTGTATCGCGAGGTTCCCTAAAACAATCTTCCTGTTCATTTGTCTTGCATCACTGCTCATTATAGGCATTTAAACCGTGTCTCTGGTTCTCAGCCTTCCTCTGACATACTGCGAACCCAGTCCCCTTTCTCCCTCTCTCTCCATGATCCACTGCCTACATTCACACGCATGAAATGAAACTAAAGATTGCACGCTGTGGGGAGTTTAGATATCCGTGTTTGATTTGTGCCCTGTTTGCCCCCTTGCAGATCGGTGATGAGCGATTCACACAGAAGCTGGCACAGCTGCCAATAAGGAACACACACACACGTAAGCGATGGAACTCGTGTATGGAGCTGCTCTTCGTCCTTGGACAACGAACGAAGGGCATTCAACCTGAAATAAAGACAGCCCACCAGCTTACTCACTCACTGAAAACACCCAGGAGAGTTCGGGAGGGAGATAGAACGTGAGAAAGTGCTTGGGTGTCAGGAGATGCATCTCCACAGATGAAACGCGCTCCACAGAGAGATGTCTCTCAGAGTTTGACCCATCGCGGAACCAGACCACACTGAACCTTACATACCACGGTCACATTTCAGGTACCTTCACATGGCCAGACACCACCCATTCATTTTCAATGACCTATATTGTGCTGGTCAATAGCAGTTGGCTATTTAGGGAGTTAGGGTTCATTTTGGACACGGTCCCTGGTTAAGGAACACGCGAAATGTAGTTCATCCGGTGTGTGGACAGTTTTTATTTGGGAGAACGAGAACATTGCATATAGACGTTCAACCTATTCTGAAAAGTTCAAGGGCATCTAACGCAATTCACTTCCTTGTGTAGTCCCAGCACAGCCCTGAACACACAGCCAGGTCCCTCCTCCCTCAGGCTGCTGTGTTTGGGGAGATGTGCGGTGGAATTTATTTGGCTAGATGCCGTCTTCACAGCTTTTTGTTTGTGTCAGATGTTTGAGATGAGGTAGTGAGAACCCTATCCAACCATTTCGATAATTCACGCAATGGTTGGCTCCACTCCCTCCTCATCTCTGACAGTTAAATCCAGTGAATTGAACTATTTCGGAATAACCCAGATGGAATAAAAGCACGTCCGAAACAGACATTTGGGATACCTATCAGGATGTCTGTGCAATATAAATGAGAATCTATTCAAAAAAGTATTTTTAAGTGTAGCTTTTAGCCAAAATCATTACATGATTGTATTTTTAAATTATAAGTCTATAATCTGAAGCCCTTTTCCTCCCCCCTTTTCCCCCTTCCCCATTTCTTTCGTGTTCGACTGTGTCTGCGGCCGTTTCGAACTCCAGACGGATTCAGGTTGGTAACTGCCAGCCATCCTCATAGGCATCGATGCCAGGCCGTACGGCTTTTATCCCCAGACAGCTTGCTGAAAAAGAAAACCATCTAGGTCAATGTGAGTGTGTGTGGGCGCCCTTACTCGCCCAATGACCTCAATTAGCTTTGCAGAAGCTCAAGCCACCAGGGGGAGTCGCCTGAGCACGATGAATGTGGGCATTCTATGCCTTCTGCCTCCCTGGGCGGTGCTGACCCATATGGTTACTTTGTCCCGATGGCACAGTCCTTTCTTATTGTATTTCAAATTCATTTGTGAACTTTGTTTGCGTTCATCGTTCCAATTTGTTAAATTGTCGGAATTTGTTGAAATCGTCGCTTGTATTTTACATTGACATGTATTTCACATGTGTTTCTCATTTTCCTGTTTGGTAAAAACAGGTTATTTCACAGGTTATTGAGCCGTCGTTTGATCTGCACGAATCTACATGTCGGCGAAAGAGTGTGGGATGAGAGCTTGTGTTCCTGCTTTTAAATGTAAAGCGTTTCTCTGGATATGACACTGATTCCTCTTGTGATTTATCACAGAATCAGATGTGGTTCACACTAAATCCATTCGTGTTTCATCCCAGGATCCGATGTGATATGACACTACATCTACTGGTGATTTATCACAGGATCAGATGTTATATGAGAATAGCCACAAGGGAGCAGTGGTTAGACATTATTCATCACATCAAGCAAATGCAGACAGAAACGCTTCCACGCTCAATCCATCAGGCACCATCAGAGACGCAGTCATTTGAAATTTAACATACATGGTCTTGAATAACAAACCGAGTCAGGCCATTAGCATTCGGTGTTATAACTAAAATACAGAGTGAAAAGGCACCTTCCAATGCATTTGACCGATCGGCAATCTAGCAGCCCAGTCTGAGCTGTGTTGACACCACAAGATGCATCCGGATTTCAAATAAACAGTTTTCCTCATGCTTGAAGGATCGTTGTCATTTTCACTGAAGTGGATGTAGTGATTTCCCAGTCAGAAAGAGAGGTTGGAGGAAAGGGAGGAGGGGGGGGGGGGAGTGAGACAAAAAGGGAGGAACACTGAGAAAGAGAGAGAGAAGGGAGGAACGAGGGAATAATAGAAGGGTGGAAGAGAGAATTGAACAGGGAGACACATGGAGAAAGAAGACGGAGGAATGGGAGAAAAGGGACGGAGAGAGAACGGGAACAAGAGGATGGAAAGACAGGGCGGATGGGGGGGTGGAAAGGAGAACAGAAAGGGATTGTGTTTACCCAAACCAGTGTACAACACGTCTTCCTTCAACAAATCCTCTTGAGAACAGAGAGCTCTTCCCCTGAACCATCATCAGACTGAGACAAAGAAAGTGGAAGAGAAGCCCTATAGCCAGCAACACAATACATACCTGTTACTCTCTCTCTGACTCAATTGTTCTCTTTCTCCCCTTCCTTGTTTCCTAATCTCTATCTTGCTCTCTGATTCTTTCTGTTTAATGATCTCTCCCCTCCACTTCTCTCTTTCTCACTGACTCTCTCTTTAATGTTCTCTCCCCTCCTCCTCGCTCTCTGGCATGTGCTCTCGCTCTCTCTCCCATTGTCTCTATGTCACTTGCTTCCTTCCCTCTTTCCCCTCTTAGCTAGATGAAAGAGAAAAGAGGTGAAAGGTGATGTTTCAGGGGATTGCCAAGTCAAGGAAGATGAGACAGGCCACCCAGAGACAGACATGCAGACATTCAGACAGATAGACATGCAGACAGACAGATAGACATGCAGGCAGACAGATAGACATGCAGAGAGACAGATAGACATGCAGAGAGACTGATAGACATGCAGGCAGACAGATAGACATGCAGAGAGACAGATACACATGCAGACAGACAGATAGACATGCAGACAGACAGATAAACATGCAGACAGACAGATAGACATTGTGACAGGCACACAGACATGCATGCTGACAGACATACAGACAGACTGACAGGCAGACCGAGAGACACACAGGCAGACAGACATGCAGGCAGGCAGACATGCAAACAGACATGCAGGCAGATAGATACGCAGGCAGACAGACATGCAGGCAGATAGATACGCAGACAGACAGACATGCAGACAGACATGCAGGCAGATAGATACGCAGAAAGACAGACATGCAGGCAGGCAGACATGACGGCAGACATGCAGGCAGATAGATACGCAGGCAGACAGACATGCAGGCAGACCAGCTTGGCAGAGAGGGATCATAAGCTGTAACAGGATCAGCAGTGGGACGTGTTAAAAAAGCTAACAGGTATCTGGTCTGGAGACAGACAATGATACGCATGCACACACAAACACACACACACAAACACACACCTGGCTGGCTTGACACTGTCTCCTCTCCCTGGTATCTGTTCAAACCTGCCCTGTCATGAGCACTCCTTTTGACAGGGAGATGCCACGGTGACATCGTTCTCTCTCGAGTGTGGGCTTTGACATTTCTTATTGATCTCTTAACTTGTGACGGTTTGCGTGGCTGAGGCCTACTTACGAAAACGAGTGAATTTATCTTTTTTCGCCGTTGTTTCTCTCACCCCTAAAAGAGAAACATAAACGTCGATAAAGCAATCACATTCATTTATAACGCCTGTGTCCATCACAGTTGTCACAACATGCTTTTAAAGTAACCCAAGACAGGCTAATGCCATGATTGGACTGTTATTGGCATGACGATGACAGCTGACGGTTACGGTTAGAGGACGGCTCGCTATGGTGACGTTGTATTTAATGGCTCCAGACCATTGAGTGGGCTGCCACTCAGTCAGGACTGATGTTTGGTGGTGTGCTCTTTGGACTTGGTGATGAATGATCTGGCAAAACGCTCGCTCCCCAAGTCCTTGTAGATCGCCTCAGCTGGGCCAGTAAAAAGCTGGCGTCACATTAATGTGTCCTCCGGCGTGATGGATTGAATGGGAACTGACAGAGGGGCCAGCGATCCCAGTCAACACACAGGGACTACGGAATGAGGGGAACATGGAATGTGCATTTGATGTGACAAAATGGACGCTCATGCCTTCTGACACAGTAGGCACTTAAGCTCTGTACTTTCTATCTTTTTCTCCCACTTTTCTAGTTCTGTGTCTCCCTGCGTGTCTGTCTCCTCCTGTAACTGTTTCTGTTTCTCGTGCCGTCTCTGTCGCTCGATTTTCTCTCCCCTCTCTTCGTATCACTTTACATTCTCGCTGTCTTTCTCCTCCGTTTGGACTCGCTCGCCTCAAGACATGAAAATAATAGGCTTCTCTGTAATTATGTCGTATGGGTTTGATGCTCCACCACAAAGTGGTTGATAACAGCATATTATTCCGCCTGTTTTCAAACAGACAAAAGAGCAGTTATCAAAATATACCCACTGGACTTGAGTTTGGAAATGAAACATGTTTAAGAAAAACTGCCACCCAAAAGGTAGAGAGAGAGATTGCCTCAAATGCATTGTGGGAGTTTTGACGTGCTGTACGCTGCTTGCTGTTACCTACCCGAAGCTAAGTACCATTATTATGCCTTTTCACTGCACTTGTTGTAGCTACTTCACGAGGGAGAACTGTCGTCTTCAGTTATTCAGGATGATTGCGGTTGGTGGGTGTCCCTCTGGTTGATGCTTGGCAATGTGGGTGGATTGTTTTCCTGCCTGTTGGGCCCTGTCCGGGGCCTCCTCCGGATAGGGCCACAGTGTCACTGGACCCCCCTGTCTCAGCCCCAACGTTATACGCTGCTATATTATTGTGCTCGGGGAGTAGGGCCAGTCAGTTCTCCTT
>JACXGJ010009735.1:0-22500 GCA_016801105.1 Esox niger | reverse complement strand
TTATATTAGGACAATATGTTTTCAGAGCAAAGTCGACATTCACATTAGTAAACCAGCCATTTGCATTAACAGTCCATGCTAAATCCATACCAAGTATCCACTTCCCAAATTGAATTGTGTACTCAGGGCCTGTCAGTCTAAATAGAAGACAGGCTCTTTAAAACACAACTCAAGTCTCAGGGAAAATGTATATTGATGGAAAATGGCAACAATAACTGTTCATTGTTGTTAAAAGAGTGAAGACCAAACAATGCATGACTGGGGTGAAAAGGACAAAAGAAATGGAAGACTGGGAGATTTGATGTACCCTTAACACCAAAAATGAGGAACTTTTCCCATCTTTAACCATCTATAACTATAGCGATCGGCACAGAGCGGGTCTTCCAAGAGCTGTCAGGTTTGTATTTTTTCTATTCTGAACCCTGGATGATGTCGGAGTGACCCAATGAGCCATAATCCTCTAGTGCAGTGCCAGCACCCCACTCAGATGAGAGCAGCGGAGGATGGAAAACTCCCTTTCTCTACGTTTGCCCGTGTCAGGACACCAGCGGAGGGCCAATCGGTGCTTGAATGCCCCTCTATTGGGAGCCAGCACTCAAGGGATGGGATGACAAATAGAGTGGTTACTGATGCTATATAGGGGGGGGACGGGGATAAGGGGTGCCTCAATAGCGGCAGGTGTTGGGGAGACGGGCAATATTTGCACAGCGTCTTCCACCACACCCGAGCTAACAGCCGTGGTAAAGGGAAGACGTGATAACGGCACCTACCTGCAGACACAAACATTTTGGACTGAGGATGGCAGCCTCATTGTACCACACCGTTTTGCTCCCTCCCCATTCTCTTTTACATCAAATCCCTCTAGGCAGAGACAATAGCCCAGATGCATCTGGGAAAGTATACTTTCTTGAATGCCTAAAATTCAGTATGCTAGGAACATGGCCGACCGAGGTCCGGTGATTCACATTCACTACAGCCATTCTGGCATAAGAGAAGTATGTCAGATAGTTCTCAGGCCGGCGCAATAACGGCCATTGGCGCAATCCAGTGAGTTGTCTAAGACATTCCTGGTTATAGTTAACGAAATGCCTTTCCAATTCAATTTAAGAACTATATATAAATATAGATAGCTCTCCTCACTCATACACAAATATAATATCGGGTTACACTTGAGCAACTAAATCCAATTTTAACACATATAGTTGCAGCGCTCACTGCCTTCATAATGCAGAAAACAAAATAACAGCCAAGTCCCTGAAAGTCTTCCATTCCCATCACTGCCATGGCTGTCACTAACAATTTGCTAAATATTGCTCTAAACTGGGAGGTCTACTCTTTCAGGCTTTTACAACCACTGAATAAAATCTGTTTGGAGCAATGTTTTCTTTTCTCTATTGTTACCTTCTGAATAATGTGAATAATTAAACGGCAGAAAAAGGGGTTAAGGAGTAAGTTGGTAGCAAACAAGGGAAACTGGCACTCAAAGGGTTGAAAAAAATATTGGGAATAATGTTATCTTGATAAAAGTGCAAAGGTGCAAATGTGTCCTCTAAGTTTTTCTCTTGCTTGCATGTAGCTATTTGGAGTTAGTTGTGATTAGATTTGATGGGCTATGGTTTGCGGATAATTTACCTAACAATGCAAGATAGGGGGGGTTGTTGCACCATTTGCTCCTCCATCCTACCAGCACAACAATGGCTATTGACTTAGACCACAATGGCAATTCACTGTGAGCATACAATTATGCAGGCATATCATTAGCTGAAAAGGAACATATATAGAAGAGCATTCCAGCAGGGCTGAGTGGGTCACAAGGGTTAAAAAGGATTCTTACCAACGAGCAGTGGCAGGTGTAGAAGAAACAAGGCCGAAACTAAGAAACTAACCATGAGTGGATTAAACAAAAGACCTGATCTATGTAGCATTGTTATCTTTCCAGAGACTGAACACACTGAAAGTATTATATTATATATATTCATATCATAATTGCATAAAAATATTTTTATTTAAAGAAAATAAAAAAGTTCATATCTAGGTCAAGACTGCTTGAAACAAAGCATGACTTCCTCTACAGCAAATAAAAGAGACTTTGTATAATAGCTTTTATTTTTTTTTATTTTAGAGACTACTGGACAATCCCCTGTTCTGCAGGACTGCACCCATAACATTCACCCTGCTATCAAATTCACATTTTCTCTGTTAATGATGACCACTAAGAAACAACGTTGGCCCAGGACCACTGTGGAGAACCAGCGATAATATCATCACTCAAGACGGCATCTCCTGTAGAGTCAGCTCTCTGCCTCCACTCATCAGCGGAAATGTACATCTCCCAGTCACAACAGGTCAGGCCAGCCATTTAGCATCGCCACCGCTAAGCTCTAAATGTAAATACATAGCTAGCATGCTAGGCCAACCCACATGATTACATTCTTAAAATCCGTCCATTCTCTCCTTTATTGCTATCATTCAGCTATTTTGATAAGTGGAGACCCCAGAACATGCAACTTGCCCAGGCTCAAACTGATCTGGCTCAGGTCCTGAGGCTGGTTAATGAACCTCTGGTTGGTGACCAGGCGAAAGGCCAGCTCGTTTTTCAGCACCTGCCATTAGCAAGAGGGGACAGCCACAGACCAGCGATAGATGTGTCGGTAGACTCAGGAAAATGGTGATGTCACAGTGGGGCGATGACATACGAGCGGCCGGCGCCGGCTTCTCCAGATGGGCTGTGAAAGCCCCGTGACATATCCGCTGTCAGGAGCTCAATTGGGGATGACCTTTCCTCCTGGCTGGTTCGGGGATTGATGTGACTCCTAGCAGGACTAATAGCAAGCCGTGGACAGCCGGGTTGGTTGGAAGTCCCTATGCACTACATGGCTACTGAGAGAAACTTCTAGTGTATTCAGCAGTGAAGAAAAAAAAGAAGTCCGGTCACGGTAGAAATACCGTGGTCAGGGAATATGGCAGTGCCGAACAACTCGACGGTAAACAAAGCAGAACACGGCTGCTTGATGGCAGGTCTACGTGTTGTGTCCCTGGTCCACATTGGGCGGTGCTGGACACAGGGAGTACCTGTGTGGATCCTGCCAGTGGAGGTCAGAAAATTCAGGGAGGGAGTTTCACTAGCAGGTGGTTTAGTGAGAAGTCTGGTACCACCACGTTCTATGAGATCGGGCGCTACAGCCCAATGACCGCATGCTGGTCCCGCTGTGAAAACAGAATGGTGGGGCCTCCGTTCCAACCCCATGTGTCAGTCAATTGTTGGCCCACTGCACCCTCACTCCAAAGAGAGAGATCAGCATGGCCTTCACCTCGTTCTGAACCCCTGTAGTGATAAGCCAATCAATGAGCCAGACAGGTCAGCGCAGAAGCCTTGGGCTGAACAAAACGGGCCACGTGAAGTGGTCTATTTACCACACCGCTGGAGGAGAGGAGAGGCGTCTCTCACTGTGGTGAAATGTGAGAGACAAGTCGGACAAACCACACCCCAGCACGACTATGTGTTGTGGGAAACGGGTAGCAGTTTGAATAAGCATCTGGGGATTGACTTTATATGGGTGTATCTGCTGGTGATGTACGGGAAACAAATATGCTGTGGATAACACCTTTTCACAAATCTAAAAAGCACCTTTGGATCAAAATACATTTTCCAGAAGATTCTGTGAATGCACAGATAACATTTGATGTGTCAACAAGTGAAAACTAATTCTGTAGTTGTATTGTACATAGGCCTAACTGCTCCATGTTCAATGGCATGGTATAACAAAAAATGGGTTTGATTCTAAACCAGAGAAACCTCCATCTGACCATGTGCCGCAAATGTCGGATCCACTCTAAATAGGATCCGGTGCAGTTGTGCGCTAGTTAGCACACCAAATCCCAACCTATCCCCAACTGAGAGGAATAAAAGAAGGGCCTATGAAAGTGGTCATAAATTTGAGGAACAGGGAAGACAAGAGACTCATTCTGGGCTGTGGCTGCAGGGGAGATGGGAGTGAATCATCCAGTATATCTGCCTCCCAGGGACAAAAGACAAATCTCCAGCCGCCGAAAATTAACCAACTTATTACGAATGAGGAACAGGGCCCTGCAGTGTTAATGGATGATTCTGTGGATTTATTTTTCTGTCAATGATGGACGACTCAAAAAACGAGTGCAGAGAGCCTCAGCAGAAGTCATATTCCATATTCAATCACCCTTTCGTATGAGTGTAATACCCTGCCATCATGTGTTATTGATTGTGAACTGATGAGTTTTCATTTTGCAACGTACCTGAATCTTTTTGATGATTCTGTGGAGTTAGGACTGACAGCGGATGCATACTGTTTGGAGTCATCTGTATGTAAGGAAAACAATTACCTAGCATGCTACTTTGGTAAGACGTTACTTAAGAAGCTATGGTGGGACATAATGCCAATGTATTATATGCCACAGGACATTGCCATAAATGTGCTATAAACAAAAAAATTATAAGAAAATGTAAGGGCTCCTTCTACACGTCCTAAACGTAACTGTCGTCATATAACTTGCCCTCAACACTTGTTATTATGAGGCCTATTCCAAACAGAAGATTTTCAATTATTACAAATGTGCTTGTTTAGAAGCCAAATGTAAGATCAAATCTGTCAAGATTATTTTATTGGAACCAAAGAGACTACAACAGCAACTCACTTTGGGCATATTACCAGTAAAATCCTAGGATTCCTTTTCAGTAATAAAAATCTGGAATGTTCATTGGACCATAGGCTTGTGTGGGTGAAGGCAGACAATAGGCATACTCAATAGGCTACAACTCTTGGTCACATGCTCAACACAAACTCTAATTAAGAAGTATTTTTGTACAGTGTGTCGTGCCCCACCCGACAGGATTAGAACAAAGATACTGCTCATCTGGTTGAAGGGGCGAGTCTCTAGACAATCCTATCAGCCAATTTGGGCTGTGGATGTAAACAGCCTCAAATTGGTAACCTACAGTTAACACAAATCAGACAGACAATGAATAAGTACATTAACCTCAAGTAACTTAACTACACAAATAAAACATTAACACAGAAAGCAATGATTTGAAAATACAATGAGCAGAACTATGCTTTTGTAAGTTAGGACAAAAGACAAAGTATTTGTGTCACGACAATGCCACATCCACAAAACCATATCTAAAGCATTTAATCTGAAAACATATTTCTTGTTTGACCTGCTCCACTCAGACAATGACCTATGCCCAGACGTTCCAAAGAATCAGACCAGCAGTTACTTGTATGGAAAAGGTGAAAGGAAATATTTACCAAAACAGTCCTTGAAAGCACCTTTATTATCGTTTGTGTGCATTTCTGGACATAGAGCAGTTAAAAGTAAAAGGTCATTCTGGGGCAGGACTGAAACACTCTGTGATTCTTTACTCAGGGAAAACCAGCGGACCAGATTACCTACATCTCCAACTCCTTATCGCCATCGAAAAAAATCTAAAGTAAGTAAGGTCTGTGGCCTTAGTGGATAGAGCACATGAAATGCAATGGAGTGTAATTTGTGCTAATATTAGTAAGAGTTACTCCACTGCGAGTGTTACTGACTTAATAGCCCTGAACATCTCCAGAGCCGTAGCAGTCATGCGTAGTGACAAATCTGCCCAGTGACAGTGAGCACAGCTTTGAAAAGCCCGGGTTGTCACTTCATGCTTTTCAAAAACTTTAAGTGCTTGGCAGGGACCTTGTTTCGCAGATGCTATTTCCATGAGCGAGTAAAGCTAAGTATGTTATTATGACTAAGACTCTCCTGATGGGGCAAGTCGCTTAAGGTAATAAGTCATATTGCACCCCACCCAATCCCCTCACAGATTTAGGACCTGTTAGAGATGTACAATGTGGAGCTGATCACAGGGTACAGCGTACATCTCTGTAAATGTTGCGCTGACAGTGGTAAACCCTCAGCTTCCCCATTCATCAGATTCCGGGGAGCAAACGAAAGGTCGTTTTCATTTCTGCTAGGCCTTAACTTGTTTTTTACTGTGCTTCTCAGTTGGCCCCAAGTCATAATCGTTTCAATGTTGGTTGCTAAAACGGCAGACACATATATACACAATTGTATAGTTAATCTTGGAAGCTTTGACCGGTAGCATAAGGATATATCATTGCCATTAAGTGTGGCAAATATTAAACAAAATTATAATACATTATTGTATATTAAGATTGAAGAGAGGGGGATTTTTTACATCATCATTGGTCAATGGAGAAAATTATAAACTCTTGAGTCAATGGATTGTAATTGTAGTTTATTTTCCCCCCTGACTACCTAATATTGAATTGCCCACAATGTCACTTCTTGGCAGGAGGCCACATACCTGGTGTCTTAGTTCCCTGATAAGCATGAGCAGATGTGAACTAGAATCTCGAGGGGGCATTCATTAAGAAGCCCAGCTCCAGAGGTTCCAAGAAAGGATCCAATTTACTGCCATAGTTAAGAGAGTGAATAGCTCATAAACAAGATCATTATTAAGAACACACAACAGTTTCACCACAGGACGCCACTCCACAAACGCATGTTTCAAAAGGCCAAGCTTGTTTTCAACTCATCTAAGTGCCCGGAGAAGAAGAGTTCTTTAGTAATGGATCACCATAGCCTCCGGAAATTAAGGCTTTTCCTTCAGTTTCTGGTTTGCCTACAGACAGCTGTAGAGGCTAAATGCATTAGCTATCTCTCTCGTTCAATTATGGGTCACTTGCTCCAGATTGCTGCACCTATTATTCAGCTTAGATAGGGCCTTCCTATATTATTTAATGGTTATATGGATACTAATATGGATGCTATCAACCCTATTTAAGCACACCGGGGGATTTGACCCACAAAGAAGATTAAAAATCAGCAGGATGAAGAATAAACTGTCCCAGAAAACGTGTTGCATTCATGTGCCTTGGGATAATCATATCCATTTCCCCACTTGTTCACCTCGGAGGCAGTCAGAGGACCAGAGGCTCAAGTGACAGTGTCAGATAAAAGTAATCAGAGCACATACCAGAGAAATAATGACAATGGACTGCAAATACATATTTTAACTGAAGATTAAACAGACCCCACAGGTAGCCACATGTGTGTAGATGTATGTGTTTGTGTATTAAGTAAGGAGAGAGGATACAACTGCAGATGTCTGTGGTTTGTCATGTGGTGAAAGGTTCTTTTAAAAACAACCAAGCCAGGGAGCATAACAGTGAAGAAAGGCAAGGCATGTCTCCTCCACCCGCAACAATCCCTACACCCAACCCGCACCACTCCAGCCCCCAAACTTCTCTGCCCCTGCAGAAGCAACACTAGCTAACTCAACTAAAGGAAGGCATTAAGAACCAAGCTCTTCAGAGGAAAAGGGATAAACCTCAGAGCACTCCCACCGTTAGGAGTGGCGGCCATGTTTTTCTGTGGAAAGACATTCTACACTGAGGAGATTGCAGAAACTCGTTGTCAATAAAAATGCTCCCTGACTACTAGGTTCCACTAAATCTACACAGACGAATGTACGGTTGAAATATCAGCAGCAGTTTTATTGTACATTTCCTTTGATGTGAAATAAAAATGATGATGTATGCATGTGTATGTGTCTGTGTGTGTAGCTATGTGCAAAGAGGCCCGTAGGTTTGTAAACAAACTACATCTGTGCGGTAATCTTTGATTGATCAAGCGGGCACAAAGCGGTGAGTACAGTAATTGAGTTTCTGCGTCAGCCGTGGCTGTCTTCCAAATTGGGCTCCTTTCTTTCATGTGTGAATTGCCTACAAATCAGTTTGGGGGAAGTTTTTAGGGACTCAGAGATGAACACAGTCTCCCTTTGGCCTGGATATAAAGGCATATTCAGCTGAGTAAATACACCTGAAAAGAATGACTGTATCTTCATTCTTGATCGTGTGAGACAGAGCTTAACAGTCTGTAAAAAACCTAAGGGGTATTACTTTCCCACCAACTTCAATAAAGAGTAAGATTAATGTACTTGCCCGCAGACCACTGAAGTGATCCTACATCTCAGGGGACTGTTAGGTGTAATAGCGTTGCATAGTTTGAGCACATTTTGACCATGATACCCTACAAACGAACAGTTTTGTCAACAGATCCTCAAAACAACGACAGTGGTAGAAGATTAACTCAATGAGACTGATTGGGAACACTAGACACACACTCAGTGAGGCCAGATGCTGGTCTGGATTTGCTCAAGAAAGAAAACACAAGCGTTTTGGAGCTTAAGGAGGAGAAAGGCACCACCGTACAAAATTCCTGCCCGAACCATATCAAGTCACGTTCAACAAAACCTAAGACACGACACTAAATACATTCATTTGATTTACGATTGTCCAAGGTCAGGTTTAGAACTTTCCTATATGCTGGGAGAGGACAGAATGGGGAAAGATGATCTAGATCATTGCCTATGGTCAACTTCAGATCTGCGACGGGGACATCGCCTAATTGGAGGTCCATCTGGCCAGCCGGCCTGGACTGTCATCAGAAGACCTCCCAGAGGGCGGGAACATGGCAAGGAAGGGAGTTCAGTTCAGTATCAAGGCCAGCTCTCCCAGGTATGGAACACATGCTGTTTTCTCCTGCCCACAAGCACCAGAATACATCTTTTCAACATTTTAGTACGAGGCATCTCCCGTGCTACACTGAATCTTAAATGTCAGTCAGTCACAAACACGGCAACAGAAAGCCAAAACAATAAGAGGAAATACAATTGAAAGAATAAATACATGTTTTAGGAGTGAAGACTCCCCGGCCGGGCCGGGTGGAAGTGGCAAATGCGTTTGGACAGTCATCGCTTTCATGTTAATGAATCATAACACTGATAGCAGCGGGCAGATGGTGTTTCCGTAATCGTGGTTGAAAATGCCTGTTGTGCAGATGGATTGGAGCAGATAAGCTGTAGCCGGGGCTGGCAGACACATATCCAAGTCTCAAACTAAGATGTCAAGATGGTATCTGCCAGATCATTGAGCTGTTGTTAGTTCCAATTTCCATACCCAGGTGATACGGGTTGGATTCAGACCTTTGTGACTGAAGATTCTAATCTCTGACATGGCGGGCTGACATCAGTTTGACGATGGTCTCATCTGCTCGGAGGACAAGTATCATCCGTTATGTTTTAACAGTGCTTGGTGTGAAGGGAACTGAATTAATAAGATCAGTGACAGCTAAGCCCAAGGACTGGTTCCTTACTGCTTATGAACCAGGGGCTCCATCCAAACGTGGATGGAAAGGTATATGTATTTAAACAAAAAATATAAGTAATTCTAAAAATAATTTTACTGATTCTAGCTCTGCACTTACATATAGTCAAAACAGAAAGTAAATAACGTAATTTTGTATGCCTAAACCAAACCAGTAATGCCAAACCCCAATTTCAACTGTACCCCCAGTAGTAGCTGTTGCCTTAAAATGCTTAAGCAACAAGGACAAAGGCCCCGTAAGTCAAATGTGTCTGAGTTTGGAGACATTTTCCCACCTTGATATACTAAGGTTAGAAACACGTACACAAACAATCCGACAGTAAGCAGACGGAGTGAAAAGCTGCAAGCATGGCACAGAACTCTAGCTACAGTGTGCCCCACTTCTGCAAGTAGCACCAACTCAGCACCATATCGGTACAGATGATTTCAGAGCAGAGAGAGCTGTGGTGGCATATTGTCATGCTTCAGGAGAGAGAGGATAATCAAACGTTCTGCCAACGACAAATAAAAACAAGCTCTTCTGCATCCTTGCTTCATGTAAAATTCAACATTTTCCCCCTATTTCTTTTTTTAAGCCAAACTGGAGGTTTCAGAATGACGAATAAAAGCAATGTAGAAAAACTAGAGATATCTTCTGTTTGTTTTATCAAGAGAAGCGCATCTTTAACACACTGATAATTTGACATAAACAGTTAGACATTGTACCTCAGATTTACAATGGAGTTTCCTTATTCTTTAAGGGTGAATTATCCCCCCACTGATGATCTGTAGGCTACTGCAGTTTAGGAAGATGACAGAATATGCAATTTGGTTGTCACAAAATGGGCTAACGGGCCTGTTTGAGTGACGAGCCAGGCAAAAAGTACCATCTCACCCAGTGTCTATTGGAGCGTAATTGGCGCGGACTAGCAGCTTGTGTGTAATCAGTGAGTGTGGAACCTGACCTGGGTTCAAACAGATTTCACGTATTTTGTTGACTTTTCCATACATTATAAAACATGTTTTTAGATTCCCTTTACGGAAACAATATCAAGATCAAAAAGAAATGTGTTTGAAAATAGTATTAGAAAATGTTAGCCTGAAATCATTACTTCAAAGTTAAACCTATGTGTGAACAGGTAGAGGACAATGACATAAAAAAAGTATCTGAGCAAAGATCTGGTCTGACGATAAGCTCACCAGAGATGATCTGCTACTTCAGGGGCTTCATATTAGAATTGAGTCAAAACTATCCAAGATATGAACTCGTTTACTAGATTGAACAGTATTTAGAATGGTTGCATACATAGAAAATTATGATTTATCAAAGGACATCGCTGTTGATAGATTACATTTTTCCTTAGCCTTGGTGCACACGCACAAGCTTGGTTATTTTGTTTATTATTATGATATGGCCCTAATTGACATTATATAATTAATAAAGGGCAATAGTTCTGCATCTTTTGTCTTCCTGGATCGCAAATTGACCCCAAAAAAATACCCCCTGATCTATTCATTTATAGTACTGATTGCGCATTATGGCAAAGTAGATGTGTAGGCTGCTTGCGTGTATATCAAAATGTTCCTTGTGTACATGTACATTCAAAATCCTGTACTTCCAGTGTCCGGGGTGGACGGCGCGGTGCAGGGGCTAAGCCCCAAATGTATTGTGATCCTAGCAACGCCTCTGGATTTCCTCATACACAAATCTGTAATCTGGTATGTTTTTTCCCGTTGTGAAAACTGTGCATTAAGTGCATTTTGAATGTAGCTAAAGCCTATGCCAGAACTGCGTTATTGCACCATGATTTAGTGTGCTTAGCATTGCGATTCTGATGTTCTGTCACTCACACATTTCTTTAAGAATATACACAAAACAATGCTAATGCATAGTTAAAGTTCTTTTTCCAGTTTGCTTATCCCAGTACCCGGATATGTTTCACATTTGGCATTTACATTTGAATAATCAGTCATTTTGAAAGCATGTCTGTGATTAATAATGATAAAATTCAAGCACTGGCTTAGATTACCAACTCCTAACTGCATAGACAGCTTGTTCAGCACACATCAAGTAGAAGAGGAAACAATATTACAGCGGGGAAAGTTATAGCTGACAAACAAATTATTTTCTCATTATGTTTTGACTGGAGAAAAAGTTTAACCCTGAGAAGAGTAAAGAATTAGAAGGTGCCTGCGTGTGTAGCTCTCTAGGGAGTTGATGGAAGGGGAGCGACTCCAACCCCATCTTTGCTAGTGCTACGTAATGAATGTAACATATACTTTTGCGGATAAAAAATTTGTATTATTACCAATATAAGTAACTTAATGGCTAATAACTAATCCGAATGGCTGGCTATTAAGTGACTCTGATAAAAACACATCATGTGTTTGGAATGTGAATCCAGGAGCTGTTATAAATAAGCCTGTGAGAACTTCTCTTGGTGAACGAGAGGAAAGAAAGTGCTTTTCAAAATCAAAAAAGACATTGCAATAATACCAAATGCAAGCAACAAACCAAATTTAAAAAAGTATATATTTTTCCACAATGTTGTATGACAAAAAAGGTATCATACTTTCAAAAGTAATTTTTAATAGTTATGTCAATAGCGAGAGAACTATTGAAACCCCGGAATGGTAAGTACCCGGAATGGTAAGTAAAGTCCAGAAAGATAATGCCAAGAAGACTAGCCAGCTTGCTTATAGAATCTCTCAGTGTGATGCAGTAACAACTCAGCACACCAAACCAGGACAATGAGCAATAATATTGAAAAAGAACCAAAAAGTTTACTTAAGTAAAAAATATTCACCCTGTTGTTTTGAGTTGCCTCTGGATTTAAGGATATCCCAAGTATATCTCACATGAACATAACTACTGAAAGACTGCAGGCATGCACAGTAAGGCATTTCTTTGTCTTTGCCTGAGATACCAGAAGACAAGTCAAACCTGACAGCCATCACATACAATGTAGGTGTCATGTGGCACGATCGATTTGGATTCCCCAACTTAGTGCGTTCACTGTGACAGAATATGTGTTTTTCCTCAAAGATGACCATTAATTCATGTTCTATCAAGAGCTTTAGCGGAAGGATAGCAAAGTAACCATCTGGCACTGCTTTCACTAGCTCAACCTTGCTCTCCTCTAAGTGAGAGAGCTGCATGCTTTGAGTGACAGTCCAACAATTAATGTAAGTAATGTATTGACTTAGACTAGTTAATATTCATCATTGTTACCGCTACTCAAGAGTTCCAGAATTTAATTGGTGAAAGTCACTAAATACGGTTTAAGAAAAACACTTGAAGAAATTCACTTTTAGTAAGAATTCCTGAAATACAAACATATTTGAACACAGGTCAGGAATATCGGGTGCGTGTATCAGATCGTGTCTGTCTGAAGAAAACGCCCCTCCCATGTACACCTGCAGAACAGTCTGGCTTATGAAAGCCCCATAACGAAAATAGCCATGAACGAGTAAACAACTTAGTGAAAAAATGACTGGTCTCTGGGGGTATTCAGGGAATAAAAGTGCTTCATATAACCCAGTCCACCTTGCTTACCCAGGGAGAAAATATAGGTAAAAACAAGGCTCCCACTGCTATCTGTCTCTCCTGCTGTTCCCACACCTGGAATAAGGCACAGGGAGCTCCAGCAGGGAAGTCTTCTCCAGAGCTAGTGGGCATGAGAGGGCGAGGGTAGGAGGGGGCTGAGTTAGAGTCGACCTGGAAGCGTGAGGTCATACTTCTTTGTGAGACTGATGTTTGTTTGTGCTCAGGCACCCGGGGAGTGCTGTTTGCTTCTCTCAGACCAGGCCCTATTAGGGGATCCCACCGTCTGGCAGGAAACTTTCATCCACTAACTGTTCCCGGTTCTGGTATACAGACAACAGAACATGAGACTTGTCTGTTTGTGGGTTAAAATTCACAGAAGCTAATAAGTCTGAAGAATACAAGCCTTGCCTCCTGCTCTGTGGCCTCCATAGATGCTGTAAAGGCAGGTAGTGGAACTACAAAACAATACAAATGTCATTGTCTGGGAAAGAAGCTCTGGCAGAAAGTCACCTAGTCCCGTTATATCCACCCAGCTAAATGAGGCGACATCAGGCTAATGTTTCAATGTGTATGTCACACTATATTAGGGTAAATGACTACCACTACCAATCTCTGTATCAGAGGCGTCGCTAGGATCACAATACATTTGGGGCTTAGCCCAAATCTAAACGTAACGCAGCTAAAACAACCAAATATAGCAAAATCAGACCGCATTGTGGGTCGGGTACGATGAATTAATCATTACAGATTAGACTAATATTTCTTGGTAGATCAGAACTTGTTATTGTGTGAAAATTACTGTGTTCCTCTTCTATCTCTACAGTCTATGTTCTATTGACCTGTATACAGTATCTATCGGCCTGCCTAACACGCAAGCAGAAACACAAGCCAGGCAGGTCTATCTGTGCTGCAGTTCAATGCTTTGGGATCAATTTGGAGGTGGAGTAATTGCCTTGAAACCATTGTAGCATCGTTAGTTCCATAGTCTGGAAATGGCATTTGAAGGGGGAAAGGGCACGGGTAACAGCTTCTATATAGGGCAGTAAAAGTTATTGTTAATCAGTGACAAGCAGGCTTTACATTTATATATAAGAATTATTTTAGAATTAGTCCTGGCAACTTAACATTGGAAAATGTTTAAAAAAAGACTCTGCACCATCATATTTTTACTTATTTGCTTAAATTCATTATAAAAATGTTCTGAAGCACATGCTGCACTTATATCCAATCATGTAAAGGCATTAGGTGTTTTGAGAAAAAATATGCCATTAAAAATACATAATTTTTTCCGGGTGGTTTCAACCCCAAAAAGCTGATTTACTGAAAGCTATGGAACATAAGACTTTACACATCACAGACCCTTCTATTGTTCTAATAGTGGTGTTAACTGAAATGCACACACAAAATGAATTAAGTAGAAAAATAAGCAAAACTAAGTGCCTGAGAATGTTTGTCTATACTGCTAAAGTTAGTGAACAGGATATTAGGAAGCTTGAAAAAGCTATTAAACTGGCTCTGAGTTGCAGTGGCCTAAAACATAGAAAAAGTACATAAATGCTAGGAAGACAGTGTGGATGCATCCAGCTGCAATGAGCAAAAGAAGGAAAAGCCTTGATGAGAGACGAGCGGTTTTGTCTGTAGTAATAAGACGCACTGATACAGAGAAGCATAATCACTACAATAATTAGTATGTTGCTGGACTCTGTTTTTTATTCATTGGCTGAACAACACACCCAAACTGAAACATCAAGTCGTACATACAAAATCAAAAAGGTCTAGCCATGTCCGTAAATGGAATTCTTCACTGCTCACCCTTTCCTAGGGCCTGACCTCACCCAGTCACACCAAAGACAGGCTATGCATCCTAGTCTCCTATACTGGGGAGTGTACTGCAGAGAGATGGCATTAGTAACTCTTAATTCATTAGGGGATTTGTTTGTTAAGGATAGTAATTCTGACCTTTGACTAGTTACAGGAAAGGTCCTCATTAAAGCTGGAAAACTGACCTTGAATACAGCTAGACCATGACAGATTTGACCAGAAACTGTTAAAAACAATAGATGTAAAATGTAATTCTGATTTTTTGCTTTTCTGTCTTCACAGCCCAGAGAAACATCTTATTAAAACATTCAGATTGAAACTGCAGAACTAATCTATCGGCCAACATTCAGAAATGACAATACAGCTCTACGGAATAAATATCTCAAGTCTTGAATTACTGAATTGCTACTGCAGCGTAGGATTTTCATGACGACCACAGCTGTCATTGCCCTTCGCTGTGGCTGTGATGCCCCAAAAATCATCACGTTCAGCAGTTTGTTCCTATGTCTGAGAACAATCACAAGGGACTACATGCAAGTACGCAAGCTAGCTAGTTAATGATCAATAAATAGTGCTTAACTGAATCAAACATATCTGTTTTGGAAGGTGCGTTCATGAGCAGCTGGGAAAGTTCCAACCTTGGAGCAGGACAATACATCTGAACGCTATTTGAGAGCTCTGAGAAGTAATGTTCGGTTTGACAAGGCAGCGTTTGTGGTGATTTTTTTTTCTTATCAGCAATTTAAGTTTATTTGTAAGCTCCAAATGCAGTTATTTTACTCAATGGCTTTTGGGACCTGGCCTGTGGCCTATGTGCCCTCGAAAAATTTTGTGACACCAAAGGCCAAATGGCCTTGCTCCTAAAATGATGAAATTCTAAGATATTGCCTAAAGTCCTAATTTAACCATCAAAAACAAATATTGGTACTGAACGAGAATACTGCATCTCAAAAAAAGAAAAAAGAGATGGCAGTTCGGCTTTTTCACAATGTCAACAAACATCTATATTTTGGTGAGGATCTTTCTTTAAAGCCTTGAATTTGTATTAAAACAACAACGTGAAGAAAAGGGAGGAAACGGGAGATTATACCAGAGTAGGCCTTTCATTCCCAGAGAAGGCTTTATTTTATTTATTTATTTATTACTTTATTTACCTGCTTTAATGGGGTCCTCACTTTAACAACAACACAGTGGAGAGGAACACCAAATTGCCCGAATGAAAAGCCAAGACCGATATAATTCAGTCTTTATTCTGTCAAGGCACACACTAAGCTATGACATGACTGCCAGGCAGAATGCATCCATTTGCTTTTCGCCCGTATTATATTTTTCAGTGGCAGTGTTTATTATCTGCTTTTCACACAAAATGCAGGCTTTTAAAATCCTACCTGTGCAACAACTTAAAAAGCCACCTTTTTATAAAAAGAACAAAAATTACAGTGCAAAAAAATCAAACTTTTGAAAGAGCACAGCAGCACAAGTCATCCATTATTATTATTTTTGTCATTACAAAAAACAGAAAGGCGACATGCAGACATGTCAGTGGTTATTGTTCACGCATACACTTCACATCCCATCCTCCTTTCCTACCCGGTCTGCATCAAGAGCAAGTATGTTTCTTCCACTGACAGCAGGAAGACTGACACGTGTCAAACAAACACACTCCGCATCAGAATGCAGAATCTAGGTCAAAGATGCATTACAATTGAAACAAAAACCTGGGGATGCTGCAGAAACAATTCAAATGGATGTGGAAAGCCAGGAGGGGCCAGGTGTACCCGGGGACATCACTTCAAAAGCTTCTGTGGATGGTCAGCACTGTGACACACACATTTGTAAAATCAACACAGAAGCAACCGCCCCGCACACTTATTTTAAATGATGCTTTGGTGCAAGAGTTCACTAAGTTCACAAGGTGATTGTTATATTGTTCAAACTCTATAAATACTGTATTATTCATTTAAGTCCAAAACTGTATGTTTCAACTCCGGGTAGCCCCTTTAATAACATATGAGAAGCTAGGTCAACCACTACAGTATGATTTATAGCTGATGGGAATAAATATCAAGATGGACAACGTTGTGAACATTCATTTAGGTTGTAGCTTTACAAGTTTTAGTGCATTGTCAATTTGGTCGATCATGAAAGAGCTATCCATTTCATTCAATTACCCTATTCTTTCAACAACCTTCATCCAACTTCCTTTTTGGCTGGCAAAACTTTTTTGACAGCGTAGACCTTGGTGAAACATTTCCCCCACACCGGCTTCATAATGTTGTCTATCATAGCTGTGGCCGTGACTGTCTGGGGTGCTGAAGTTATCACATCATCTTTAAATTATTTTATAACATGGTCCTTGTAACTTTATTATGGGCCATTTAAAGAAACATTCTCACATATCCTACATTTTAAATGCACAATCTATAACTGGCAGACAGTTTATCATTTTTATAGCACCCTCCCCCAGGAGGACTGCGCAGTCAAATGAGTATGAAAAAGACATTCTTAAAAATCTCACATATAATTTGCACAAACCATTAATTAGTGAACCGTAACATGAAGCTTTGGTTCCGACCCACGTTTTCACCCAGAACATCTGTATTTCCTTTCGGCATTGATTCAACAAGGTGCCGAAAACATTCCTTAGGGATTTCAAACTGGAGAGCATCACATAGAACCAGAAGATTTTTCAGATACACATTCATGATACAAACCTCATATTAACCCTAATCCCAAAGGTGTGCTATTGGATGGAGATCTGGAGACAGTGCATTTGGAGCAAACTCAAGTCACTGTCATAAATGAGGAAACAGCTTGAGATGACACATGCTTTGTGGCATGTTGCATTGTCCCACTGGAGGTATTCATTTGAAACGGGAACACTGTGGCCATAGAGGAATGCACAAAAGAATACCAAGGTATGTTGTAGCATTCAAAAGATTGATATTAATGTGAGCAAAAAAGCATTTGTGACACCATTACACCACTACTAGCCAGGACCGTTGACACAAGGCAGGATGGATACATGGGTACATTGATACATGTGTTACACTCATAATTCTTACTCTTGCATCTGCATGTCAGAAAATAAATGAGGATTTTGCAAACCATCAAGCGCGCAGTGGTCAAGTGGGCACTGTAGCATCATCTTTCTTTTATTAACTGACAAGAGTGAAACACTTATGCTGCTGTGGTAGACCTACTTCTTCAAGGCCCAAAGCTTTGTGTGTTCAGAGATGCCTGTCTGCACACCAATGTTGGAAATATGGGTTATAGTATTTGTGGCCTTTCTTAGCTTGAACTCATCTGGGGCCCTCATTTATCAATGTTGTGTATGAAGAATTTTTTTGTAAACCATGTGTGAGTTAATTTTTACGCAAAGTGTGGGATTTATCAATTTGTACTTATATTTGCGTACACACAAGAAAGTCAAACTGCACATTACACTCAAGCTACTAAGTGTTTGCAGGATGCTCTCAAATTCACAAACATGAAACCATTTAAGCCTAATTGAATAATTAAGTAAATTAGAAAGAGAATGGAATTTAGTTTAACCAGTACAATTATATAAAAGGGAACACTGAGCTAACATGTCCAAAATGGCAGATCTTGCATTGCTGGAAGTTACGCATGGAGTGTTGCTGCATTACGCATGGAGTGTTTTCAATGAGCATGTAGATTACTTTGTTGAAAGCCACGTTTGGTTAATTAGTAGAGTTTGTTTTCCATTTATTGAGTCAAATATGTTAGTTATACAGCTCTGGAAAAAGAGACCACTGAAAAACTCAGTTTCTCTGGGTTTACTATTCATAGGTATGTGTTTGAGTAAATTGAAAATGTTTGTTTCATTCTATAAACTACTGACTTATGGTGTTTTGCAAACGTCAGACTGGCTCTTCTTTGCTGCTCATTGATGAAAGGCTTTCTTTAGCTTTGGAAGATTTCAGCCGGGCCCTAGGAGCTTGTTTCGAACCGTCCTCGCCGTACTCCCCACCTGTGACCACCCCAGCTGCTGTTTGCCATTTTTTTGTCGGTCATTTGATGTCATCCTATGGTTGTTGAGTGACATTCGAATGAGTTGACGGTCATCTTGGTCAGTGGACAGTTGTTTTTGCCCTCTGCCAGTCGGTAGCTTTGTTGTCCCCAATGTCTGTCGCTTGACCTGGTTCTTATGAACCAGCGTCTTTGAAATTTTTAGGAAGGAAGCATCCTGACGCTCACTGTATCCCTCAGCCAGTAAAGCCAGAACTGAACCCTTCTTTTCCTCACTCAAAGCCTTTTCTTTTCAACTCTTTTGTCATGGTGAAAAGCAATTACCTTTGAGGTACTACTTGCACTGTTTTTGCCATCCAGCTGGTCCAATTGCAAGTGGATAGTGATGACCACAGCAGTGATTTTTGGTTCAGGTAATCACCTAATCAGTAACTCAGTAAAATGAGATGTGTCTGTGTTGGAATTTAACAGACACTGTTGTGGAATGGCTGCCACACATGTAAAAAGGCTGATTTAAGAAACAATAGGAGCGGTCTCTTAATTTTTTTCAGAGCTGTATATTTATTGTCAAGCAAGTATATTTAGATGTGGTCCATTTCTGAATACGGGGGTGAAAATAAAGCTTGACTTGTCATCAGTTGGTGTGTCTGGTTTTCCGTCAGGGTCTGGGAGAGGTTCCTTTACAAATGACAATAAACACTGAGGGCTCCAGCAGGGACATCACTAGCCCTATTTTAGGAGGTCTCCTTTACATCACATCTTCATCAAACTTTCCATCACAACAAAAACTTCTTACAAATTGTATAGACATTTTATAGAATCACGTTAATTTGGGAGCATGTTGGGTTGAGTTTTTTTGCTTTGAACGTAACTCCCTAATCTGACTAAAAATCCCGTTTGTGAATATTACTTTGCATATATTTTCAAATCAAACCATTTCTTATTGAAATCACTAGCTGTTGCACACTCAGATGAGGCAACATTTGCCACAGCTCGTACCAGCTCCCAAGCAATATTTATTTTATTCGTCAAGCTGAGGGCTCTAAAAAGTATACCTGGTATAGTTTCCACTTCGCTGATCAAAAGGAAAATGTCTGTGTCCAAATCTTATTTCTCTTTCAGTTCTTTTATTTATATGTATTTGTTTATTGTACTATTTTCAGTACACACTAGAGACTGAACATATCCTGAGTGGTCAGCTGTTTTTGAGATGCTGGAACCACCACGACTGGCACCAACAATCACACCACACGTAGATAACTTCTTCCCCATTCGAATATATGGTATAAAAATTATGAAACATTTGGACCATATTTGCATGCGTTATGTTATGAGTGTCATCCACATGATTTGTTGTTAAACTATTTGCACTGAGCAGGTTTGCCACTGACTGTATACATGTCTATAGAAATAGGAAAATAAAGAACCATTTTTGTGGGAGTCAAAAAATGCCTTATAACACATCCGCTTAGCACAACGTTCTGTCACTAAAAATAATTTGTGACAGACTGATCCAGGATTGAGACTTATGTCTAAACTCATTTGAATTCAGGGATTTGCCACCACATTGAGCAAGAGGACCTTCAAAAGGGAACAGACAGAAAACTAGGTACAGGTACATACAAAAACAATCCATTCCTCTTGAACAGTATGCTGAGCTAAGTGTAATAAAGACTGGCAATCTTACTTTTAAATCACCCTATTCTTTCAATAAGGTATTAACACTGCATACTTAAAACATTTTGATCGGTGTATTGAGCTTAATAAGTATAAGAATTAGGAAATATACTATGCAAATCAAGCGAAGCACAAACATTGTCATGTAATACTATTGTTCAAAATGGGATTTGGGGGGATGGTCTATTCTCCAACCGGGGCCAATCGAAGTTATTAAAGATTACTTCTAAATCAGGTCACTTGTGGCGCTTAAGATTTTCCATGATAACCATCACATAATGTCAAACAAAACATAAAATGTCACGAATACATGACCAAAATTTTAACAACTAATTGTGCTCAACTCAAACTAGATGGTGACATTTGAAAAACGGTGTCAAATTACACCAGCGATTTTAGCTGGAGGACTCCGATGGGGCCTAATTAAGTGAAAAGCATGCGCCCACTATCAGCAACAGAGGAGAGGCGTTCCGTACCCATAAACCCTGAGGGCCAGTCGGCCCTGTATCTTCCTCGGCACACGTGCCTGTGGCCCAATCAATCTTGAGCGGCCCCGGAACATCCTCGTATCTCTACCCCTGCTCGATCAGCAGCAACACCTATGAACGGGGAACGCGTACTCACGCACACACCCTGAGGAGCGCATAAGACAATTTGGTTTAGTATTTGGAATGGCTACTCACACAAGCATGGGCGCGCGAAAATTTGTACGTCTGAAAATGCAAGGCAACGTATTTGGAAAAGTTATTTGCATTGAGGACTCTCGGCTGTGATGATTTTTCTAAGCCATCACACCATCAGCTGATCTCTTTTGCGGTGTTCGCAAACCCAGACAGAAAACACACACACTTCCCACCACACCCACAGTATCCTGCTGTTCTAAAAAGGATCTCTCAAGTACATATGGATCTCAACAGCTAATTACAAAAAAAATTTAAAAACAAGGATGACGAGAGGGATAAAAAGACCACCAACTCAGCCTTTTCTCACAGCCTCTCCTTTCCCTCTCTCTTTATATTGTAATTGCCTTTATCCAGTAACAAAGGTCATATCTGCTGTGCTTTCACCAGGAGCCCGTGTTCCTATTAGAGCAGCGGAAGGGCACACCGAATTCCTAATTATCAGAGAGGAGCACACGGCAAGTGACCTACGCGAGCGTACGCAGGCAGGTATGCCTCGGACACCCTCGGCAACTTGATTTCACACGAAAGGGACACAAACAAGGCCGGGCCGTGTGCACCCAGCTGGACGGTGGTGGTGGCGTTAATATAGTAGTTATTTAAGGATATTTTTTATGGATGGGGAAGCAAATGAAAACAGTCACATATTGGCCATGCTTTTGGTTGGGGAGGGGGTTCTGGTACGACCTCTGGTGAGGGTTTTCAGATGGGAGACCAGATAGTCATATGAGCTGTGTTTTAATTGGAGATCCCACCAGAAGCCATTCAGTAAAAAACACATTGTAAAAATAAGAAACACCTTTGAAGGCCGGCCCAAATGTCTTGCGTTCCCGTGTACTTTGCTGCACTACCAGGCGTGTGTGGGGTCCAAGTAATGGGTAGCAGTTGAGGTAATGTGCGCGAATCAGATTCACCAGCCGAGTACCACTTTTGCTGAAAGCAACATGCTGTTGAATGAGAACTTGTAATTATGGGCTCCTTAAAAGGAGGTGAACAATTATAAAAGCTACTTAACTTAATTCAGTCAGCCATGTCTAGAGAAAGTGGCGCTACTAAAATAGTTGCTCGTTAGCGTGTATTGTTGCACACGCTCACAAAACATACACTGTTTTAGCCCATACGCAATTTAGCCGCTTTGTATGTCAACTACTAATGTTATCCCAATACCGCTGTAGGTTTAAAAAATGCCTAAGCCATATTCAACCTGCACAGAAAAATACCAAAAATACACAAAAAGGCAAAGAAATGGCATGTCGAGCAATATATTTGCGAATATCCCGAATGTGTGTTTACCTCCGAGGATTCTGGGTAATTTTCTGTGTGAGAGACTGAGGCCCCTATTTACCATCTCCGGTCATTTACTTCGCATGAGCACTTGGGCTTTGCCAAACAGTAGGAGGGTAGAGAAATAGTAGAATGGAGGAGGGGGGGTGATGACAAAAAAGCAATTTTCTGGGCAAGTGTGTTTGCTTCCCTGGCTAGAGAATGATTTCTGTCTTCCAGCGTGAAGCTATCTCCTCCTCTACCTTGAGCCGGGTCACAAGGAGCGACGTCAGGAGGGAGATGCCATTGTGAGCACCGCAGCAGAAGGGAGGGGGGGGGG
>JACXGJ010009734.1:0-23582 GCA_016801105.1 Esox niger | reverse complement strand
CACACACACACACACACACACACACACACACACACACACACACACACACACACACACACACACACACACACACAGCAAGCGTTTAGCTCCCGAGATTGTACTGAAACCCAAGCTACCGTATCTGATTGACATTCAAGAAGAGATTAGTAATGCAAAACAGCATTTGCGGTTGCTTTAACACGCTGCCTGTTCGCTAACGAGGAAATGCAACAACAAAAATAAGCATTGTGAATGCATGAGTTGACAGCCTTCAATCATTTATAGCATGAATCTGTTACGATTTCATTTCATTTTGAGAGTATAAGCATTTACATGAGTCTTTTCAATGTGTCAGTGTTGTACTGGACAGGGAAATGAAATATTAAACACTCTCAGATACTTTTCAAAATTGGCATAGGCATTAAGCATACCAAAACAAAAAAGATATTGCAATATATGACACTGAATTCAAATAAAAGTTTTGTCACCAAAAAAGGAATTTCAAAGTTTATTTGCATTTTCAATTGAGTTGTGTTAGTCAGACGTCCACAAATGACCATAAGACAGCCTATCCAATAATGTCAATATTCATAGAGGGCACAACATTAAAAAAATAATACGTTTTTTGTTATTTTATTAAGTCAACAAAACACTAACTCATTCAAGGCAACCGGCTGGTCATTCTTAGTTTCGAGTCATACGGTTGTTAAAAGTTTTGCAATCACCCAATGGGCATCTGCATTTAAATTCCTGACCAGTACGTGCCCTGAAGACGGACCGTAGCCACCCGCTTGGCTGTCATGCAGACCAGAGGCTGTTTGCTATTGGCATGGCTGGTCAGGGACCGCTTGCATAAGTTGCCTTTGTAATAAGACCCACATTCGCTTCTTCACTTTTTCATAAAAAAAAAAAATCACATCAGGCATCACATCACTGCTCAACTCTTGACTGGCCTACAGCGCGCACAACGAGCTGCAGGGAAGCTATGTGCGCCTGTGCCAAATTGCAAAACTGGAAGATGCGATTATTTATTTCCAGATCAATTTCTTTCGCAATTGCCCAATCAGGACAGCGACCTGCTAGTTTTATTAGCACAGACTTCAATTCTACTGTCCTGGGGCCATCATTACTGTTGATCCCTGATAGAGCTCACGTGACGTCACACAGTGTTGTGGCGCCACCTCTAGGACCATCACGTCCACTGCTTAAAAAAGCAAGCGTGACATCGCTGGAGCCGATGTATAGCCCATAGGGAGGGATGTGGTGTAGGCCCACCTGAGTGGATGATCATGTGCCGATGCAGGTGGTTTGATAGATAGAACTTCTTGCCACAGCCAGGGTGGGGGCACACTTTGGTCCGCCCTTTCCTGTGAACCAGATTAACGTGGTTCTGCAGGGAACAAACAGGAAGAAAAAAGATTTTGTGCAAGAAATAGGGTAGATTACAGCAATGGTGCATATACATTTTCTTAATAATGTCAAGGAGATTAAGCGTAGTAAATAATGACTGCACTGGTCACTGTTTTGATATGTAGAAACACCAATGCACTGCTCATAAACTTGGAAAACCAAGTAAACAAATATAGAATATCATCATTGTATAAGTCAGTGTCCAAAATTAAGGAGAAAAGGTTGAGTGGAAATTCCCTGAAAGAACATATGTCCTTAAAATTTTAAGGGATTTATTGGCATATAGGCATAAAAAACAAAAAAAAATCTATTATAAAAAACAAATGAAAAACATCAGAAAGCACACGTCTACAATATTATTTACCTGAAAGCTGCTGATAGCTACATAGACCTGACTACAGCCTTCATACGGACAGTGGAACATCTTGAGCATCCCATCTGCCTCAATGACAGGTCCTCGCCTGCTTCTTCTAGACCTGGAATAAAAGGGAGCAATGCCTTTTTTTTAGTCTCTGGAAATGTTCTGAGGAGATTACAATTGACCCATTGCTCCCCATTCTCTACAGTCACCTGCTCAGACCCCTCTGTAGCTCTCTATCACAAGTAGGCTCCAAGCAATGAGACTCAACACTGGGCTGGAGCAGCTCCTTGTCACTCAGGCCTGTGGGGGAGAACGATGTAACAAATCATTGTCATAGAAACCCATCTGCACCCAGTCTTGTCAATGTAAGCGTGCTTAAAAAAGATCTTGGTTTTTCACACACGCTCAGCGCCAGAAACCGAGTCCAAAACTCCCACAGTTGGGGAACATCTGTTGTAACGTATTCTCTGTCTGTGTAATCCAAGGTGCCAGCAGTGTACCCGCGACTGAGTCTTCCTCGGTCGTCCCAAGGTCCCCCGATTGGCACACTTGGTTGTAGGCCACACCCTCTATGACCGTACAGGTGACCTCCTCCACATCTCCACCACCCATGTTGAGCTGGATGCCATCAGTGGTTAACGCCTCATAGCTTGGGCCAGTGATGATGATCAGCTGGAAATGACAGGGAGAGGACACATGACACACTATTTATAGATATTACTATCACTGTACATAAAGATGCCCTTTCAGTGTGGACCACAGCTTGTGATCAAATTCCAAAGAAACTTATCTTGTCCACAGGCTAATGGGCACAGCACAAATAGGCTTTGTACACTGACCATTCTAATCTGGCTCTAGTGGGCGTGATCACACAATAAGATGGGAGTGACCTTCAGAATAAAGTAATTGCCATTATTTAATTTTAGAAAACAACATCCCTTGACCTCATTATACAAGGAATCTAAGGGTATTACATTGTGAAAACTTTACATTCTTTCTGAATAGGTCCATAAACAAAGTTTTACAATGATGTTGTTTCCACACTGTCACATGTAACAAAGCAGTTCAGTGTTTGAAGGAAAGGTATTTCAGATGTTTAATGATGTACACAAAACCATCCCACGTCCGTAACAATACACCTCAGAGGCAGCCAGTTCAGAGAAAATAAAGTGTCACTTTAAGAAGCTTACTAGCTAGTCAGATGTGATACTAGTTACATTTTTCAGATTTTTATCACAACAAACCGGTTATGTAACAGCCAATGCCTGTTCTGCCCCACGTCAGTGCCGTATTCAGTCAGCTGGCTGAGCTGTAATCGCAGAACGTAACAAAGCCACACGGGACGTTTGTTAACACGCCAGGAACTGTGTAGGTTCCATAAAATGAAGGCCAAGTTTGCACGCAAAAGTCGATCCACTCCGGCAGAGGAACCACATTAGCCGGGGCCCACTGACCAGACCAAAAGTATGATCATCATATAAAAAAAAAGAAGGTGGTACCTGTGATCCCTCCAGTGTCTCTCGCTGGTCTGGTATCTCACAGCTACGCACCACCGTCTGCATGCTCTGGGAGTATAAGCGCTCCCCCTGGCCAGGCGCCTGTATTGAGGCTGGGACTGGATGGAGGCTGGGCTCCGTGTCCACACCAACTGCGTCACCCGTTGTCTGTGTTGTGTCCTCCTCATCGGTTTTGTCCAGTCTGTCAGTTATAGACGCCGTCACCACAACACACTCGTAGCCATCTTGTGATACAGCCGCTGCTTCCTCTCCTCTGCGTCTTCGGCGTCTTCTCGAGTCCCTCGCCGCATCCTCTGGACTGACGTCATCCCCTTCGGCGTCATAACCTGTACCTTCGTTGTCAGACTCCAGGACCCGCCTTCTGCCTTCCTCCATCTCCCACACAGACTGGTTCTCAGAAAGGTGCTCGGTCAGTGGGGTCTCCCTGGACGGGGCCTCCATCTCTGGAAGCATGCCGAGAGCCGTTGCCTGCTCTGTCTGGCCCATCGTAACCCCAGGTCCAGCCGCTTCCATGTCCGCTCCTGCATCTAAGAAGAATGAAGGTCTGTTTACATCCAGATTACCCGTTTAAAGTCAAACCAGGGGTTCCCATTGCTCTGGTCCCAGTGTAACTGAATACAAACATTGGCCAGTTTCTGGGACACGACCCAGATCAACAGGACAGGCCCTACAGACAGTGAGTCACATGATGCAGCTTGCTATATAAACCAGGCAGACAGACATGAAGACCACCAGTTATTGTTTGATAGAATGTTAAAATGGGCAAAACGAGTGCACTGTGACTTAAACGTATGGTAAAACCATAGGTGACATGGGCGCCAGTACCCGTGTCTCAGGCACAACAGTGTCTAGGGTTTACAGAACAAAGAGAAAAAACATCCAGTCAGCAGCAAGCCTGAGGGCAAAAGCAGCTTGTTGATGAAAGATGGGGAAGGGGAAGGAGAATGTCAGGAAGCAAGAAACAGGTCGGCAGCGAAATAGGCCAGCATTAATAACATCGGTGCTGTACAATAGTGGTGAGTTGAACTGCGCCTCTGAACGCACCCCACTACGGTCTGTCCGCACAGCATTTCTTTCCTATCAACTAGGCGGCACTCCAAACATCAAATAGATAGGACTCACCTTCACCCCTTTCCCTTGCGGGTTCTGCCCATTGAAAGTTTTTGCAGTTATGACAGCCATCTTAAATGCAGGTCTAATTCACAAACGCTGACATCTGTGCTCACTTGCAGGGTTGATATCACCCACAGTTCAATGTGAACTGTATTCACACACGCAACGCTGGTGGCCACACAGGGTCAGATGTATGCAACACAACCAGGTAGACGTGTTGCATGGACAACTCCATGTCACAAAGCACGCAATGCCTCAGAACGGTTACAGGACTGTGACAAGCTCAGGCTACCTCACTGATAACATAACATTAATAAAGCCTATCTGTGAAGAGAGGGAACAGGCTGTTCATAGAGTCAGTGTACCTCCATCCGATCGGTAGCAACTGCGTGATGCCGTCGCGTCCGCATGAATCAACATCAGCGTGGAACATTCACAACATCCTGCAGAATCTATGCGACCAAGAATGCCAGGATACTTGTTGGATGATGTGGAATACAACTAAGCACTAGATAGGCTTACCTAAGACACTGGCTACTGAGTCTTTCTTACCAGTGAGCTGTCTGAGGGCATTTGAGACTTCTCTCCTCCTCTTGGTCACAATTGCTACAGTTGACTCTGTATCCCTCTCAGCTTCCTCCTCCATCTCTGTATCCAGCTCCCCCTCTGACTCACTGGTCCCTCTTGGTGGCGAGGAGAGGTGCTGCACAAATGAATGGTCAGCATCACACTGCCAGATAGCAGAGGTGGAAAACCCAGGTTGTGGTTCCAGAGCTCGGAGCTCGGGCTCATGTGGACAGGTCTGTGAGTGTTCCTGGTACCAGGTCACCAGACTACAGAGGCTAGACACTCGCTCCTTCCCTGTAAGAAGAAAAGATTTTTAAAGGCGACATACCGCTGTCAAGCGTTCATGGGTATATAAACAACATGTATGGCTCGCTTACCTACCTCTTTTCAGTTTTGCACATGCATCTGTGGTGGTCTTCTTCCTAACAGCCAGGAAAATGAATATGACTGCAAAGTTATTGGATATTGTGGCAGCCAGTTAACGTTAGGTGTGTGCCAGTACTGAGTTAACAGCACGAGCTAGCTAATCCGACTGAAGGAAGTGGCCTGGGGGGTGGGTCAGTGACAGTAATCTTAACATCATGCGTACAAGAAAAGGAGAAAGCAAGCTAACAACATCAGTTAATCGTTAACTTAAATGTGCATACATTTTAAAACATACCCTGCGTATTTTTGCTGGTATCTCTCTCCATATGTTGAGTTGAGCAGGATTAGGTACTCCGCAAGTCCAGCGTCACTCAAACTCGTTCGTCGGCGTAGCTCACTCCATACCTTGTGCGATTCTCCAAGATAAACTCGCCTAACATCATACTTCTTGCGGGACTCGAGACGTCTTTGAGCACGGTCAGAATCTGTAAGCCTAGGACGGCCTCTACAACGCCTCAAAATTGCTTTTATTTGATCCCCGGCTTCTTTAGTATCAAGGGGACCCTCTTCTCCGTAGCCATCCGCCATCTTGACATTAGCTGTCTGTTGTTGTGATTAGGTAGGCCTATGCGGACACGCCTGGTTCCTAAATCGATGACGTATGTCATGCAGCTGAGAGTCAAGCGGAGTGACGAACAGGTTCCGTTTTAGCCAATGCCTGCCGCCTTGATGAGTCCTTCACATGTAGTTTATGACGACCTGCTTGCGGCACCTTATTTGTAAAAGAGAGTTATGTTGATGGGCTTAGAAGAAATAACACATGGTTTATGATTACGATTTAGGCTTTCTGATGGAAAGCCGCTGTGATTGACCTATAGATATAAAACCCTTTAATGTCAACTGTTTGTTGATTTAGACTTGTCCAATTGCTGGAGTACAGTAACTAACGTCACCACTTCTGGATTTGCACTCCGCTTGTTCAACACCACAGATATTCAGAAAGGGGAACAAACACCGAACAGTCTGTCCGTCCTTCCAAAACTGCGTATGCAGTTGGAAGATATAGCCAACTTTTCCCTTGTTAATATCCAGTCAAGGTAACAGATACATAAACCACATTGTTGTAACCAAAAAAACAGTAACACGGTAGTAAGGTATTATTTTGGGGTGTATCTCAAATATTCTGATAAAAATATCTGTATTCTTTGCCTCTAAAACCCAACAACTTTTAAATTAAAGGGTTTATCACTTGCGTCTCAATTGGTCTATTGTATACTCTCACAGCTGGGCGGCACACGTCATAAATATTCGGCGGAAGTTGTTTTACTTTCAAGGAAGTGAGTCGATGCGCGGGAAACAGCATTTCGTTTCCTTGGGTCTCCGCAAATAGTTGGTATCAGGAACTTTTTAATGAATTCAAAATGAGGGGAAAGTGTATACCTGTAAACACAGATAGCTAAAGAGAATAATGGCCGATATTTTGACCCTTGTTTTCAGGACCTTTATGAAACCGTCTGAAAAAGCGGAGGGTTTTAAACTCATTGACATTGCTCCATCAAAATGCAGTACTTTGGTTGTTGGAGATCATAGCATCAACCGTTCGTTGTTGCTCCTTGCAGCAGTGACAGCAGCCTCTGAATTGGGAATCAAAGTGTCATTTTTCACTCATTTTCAAATTGAGAGCCTCCCAGGACCGTTGCAGGACTACATGTCCAACCTAGGCCACGACAATTTGAAGGTAATTAAATTATGTAGTTGCTCACACAGCTAGCTTAACAGAAAATGATTTAGCGAGTTAATACTATTGAAAAGTTTTATTTTTCAATAGTTAAAAAACAATCAATAATACAAACATAAAAATGAGATCAATACATATAATGTGGGTAACATTTTTTATTAAGAATTCCAAGTCAGGAACACTAAACCTCTAATGTAAAGATCACTAAGATTGAATTCATAATGGGACATTGTTGTGTTACTGTTACAGGTCCAGGACTTGGAAATGGTGTAGCGGTTTAAAGGGTTAAGACCTATAAAACGGAACAAATGTGGGAAATGTGGCTTGCTTTTCCAGAAATCTCACAATATGTTATTGCTCATTGCAGGCACATCATTTATCAAAACAAAAACAATATTCGCACACCAAATACAACCTTTAACATTTTTACCTAAAACACACCCACATCTACACTTCACACACCCTTTGAATGAGTGTTATTGTCCTATAGGAGACTGTAAACCATGTTGATCTATATTGGGTTAAACCCTTACTATCAATCTTACTACTATCATACCCATATATGTACAATACCATGCATTCAAATGGAAGGATGGGACAATAGCTAATTATGTCAATTAATTGACTCAATATGAACCTGGCTGTGTAAACTAACAACCTAGGTGGTAAATTTAACTAGAGCAATAGAACCTTTTTGCGTTGGTAAACACAACAGTGATGATGTATTTTGTGGGCGGAGCCAAACGAGTGCATGACTGGGTTCATATAAAATTTATAATTGTTTCAATCACTTTATAAACACTGCCATTGTCTTGTCACTAAACAATTCACTTAGCTTTTTGAATGTGTGCATGTGTTGAACTGCCAGCTTGTTGTCAGTTGGAGTTTGTGGTAATGATGATGAGGGAGAGGTTTGATAGAGGATCAGAGGCTGATTTGGTAAATGTGTTAAGTCTGGAGCTGGTAATGTGACACACACAAAATGTATGGTCAAGTTTGTCTTGTTTTTGTACTGGGAATTCTTTTGATATTGTTACATCTTCTAAGGTTGTGTCATTGAGAAAAGTACTTCTGTTGGTCCATAGGGGTCAAAGACGTGGTCTCTTTATAGGGCCCGAACGTGTGTTCTCTCAATGATGAGAAACCTGGTTGGTAAAGTGAAAAAGAACACTATTTAATTCTATATAATTGAATAATTATTTTGATGATTAAGACCATTATAGTTATGCTAGTTAGACTGTGTTTCTAATTGAGATGCAGCTGCAAGTGCTTGAGAACTGGAGTTTCAGCAGAGACTTTTCCCAGTATCTTTGGTTTGAAATGTGTCCAAACCGGTTTTGATGATCCAATTCGGTGAAACAGACGGTTTTGTAAGTGTTCTGTTGAAATGGAAGAATTGAATATAAATTATTTACCGTTTACTGCTGGGAGCTCACTTCAAATGAGCAAGTTATGTTCAAGGTAATCTTGCGAGGCCTCAGAAAAAGCAATAAGGACAAAAAATTACATTTTGTTTTCGATGAGCTGCTCTAGTCTTAACATCAAGTCAATAAAATCATTACAACTTCTCTACTTTAATGCTGTTCAGAAAAAGATATGTTTTGTCGTGCCTTCCTACAGCATATGGTAAACGTTTTATTTATCAGTCATGGCTGCCAGTCTGTGATTTATTGAAAATGGACAAGTCAGTGATATTAGTGGTTTCTCTAGCTTATGGTTGAGAGTGGTGTGCCACCTCTTTGTTCAGAGTTTAGAATGAGCTTTTTCCCCTCACAAAACTACTAGTTCTTTTTACCTCATCAACACTTATATTTTAGCAGAAGATTGTGACAGGAGCCACATAACACTTTAGAAAACTCATCATTCAGTGTTACTGTCCTTTTATTTTCTAAAAGGGAGTGTGTAGTGCGATCGCAATAAGTTCGCTCCGGTGCTGTGGACATCTGGAGGCTTGTAGATGTTCCATGGGCTTGACTTCATTTTGAGATACACATGCATACTTGTACTCAGAAATAGCACACCCACAAAATGAGTGAAATATTCTCAGAAATATACTCAGAAATATTTTCTAGATACATTACATTTTTTTATTCACTATATTTAACTATAGCTATGTTTTTATGTACTGCACCAGTTAACACAGGTGTATTGCTGATGTCTTTCATTAAAAGACAATGTGTTTTGTTTGCAAATATCTGTGATAGTAGATAAAACGATGGTTACAACTTAGTTTAACTCTTAACTGGCACACCTGATTCAATTAGTCAATAGCTTGATGATTTGTTCACTAATTAAATTAGGTGCGCCAGTTTAGAATGAACACAAAGCGAGAAGCATCTAGAAGTACCCTTGAAGAGGTTTGAGAAGCCTTGGATTAAGGGGTAATAAAAAGGTTGTGTATTCCTAAAATACTGTCCCTAAAAATCAAAGGGGAAACACATGTTCTTGAATAAATCCTAAGCAATTTGCCCTGGTAATTATTGGTGTTACTTCATTGCAGAAAATCAAGTTTGCATACCCCAAGTCCTTGGAGGATTTGCTTCATGACGTGGCGTCTTTGCATGAATCCGTTTCTGGATCTGCTGCCCCTACATCACTGATCATCGTGGATGGACTGGAGTGCTACCTCCGCATGCCTGGATTGAGTGGAGGCCTTCAGCAGGCAGAGTTGTCCTCCGCTGCTCATATCTCAGCCCTACTGTTCGACACGGCTGCATTTCTCACACAGACCCTGGAGACGAGAGCCGCCAGCCTGGCCCCCTGTCGAGTCATAGCCTCGTTTCAGCCTGAGGGGGAAGGGCATGCCAGTAGGGACCCATCAGCTCTGGACCCGGTCCTCTCAGTGTTAGACCGCTACTTTCAAGTCAGGTGTACCTTGGACCGGCACTGGCAGTCTGCCCCTGCCGCGGCAGGACCACAGGATATGTGGCGTGTTTACCTCTCTGGTGCTGGGATCACAGATGCCGTTCTCGCTGAGGATGAGGAAAACCCAGGTCTGCCACGAGAATGGCAACTGGTTATTGGCGCCAATGGCTCAATGGAGTTTCAGGTTTGAAATCCATTGACTTGCTAATACGGAAGCATGGAGCCGGAGACATGTAAACATGCATGTGCTGCGTGACCTCACACTAATGCTGTAAAGGAAAATGAGCAGAAATGGTTGCAGAAAATATTGAAATTGTTATGTTATTAATGATTCAACGGAAACAACCAGAAAAACACTTTTCAAATTATGAATGTTAGATGCAACCAGGTTTTTGACCGAAAATATCCTGGTCTTGGGTAAAGGTCATAATACCATTGGCCTTAACAGGGGCCCCTTGGATTGGTGGAAGCCAAATAGCTCAGAGTAGGTAAAGGGTTCTTTTCAGCTAATGCATTCTCATCTCAAAGCCAAACTGATAGCCAGTGTGGCCAGAGAGCTATTTTTGCATGTAATCTAACCAAAGCACCAGTTCAAGAGTGCCAATGCTGTTTAGCAAACTCCACTTTTTTTTTCTTTGGTAATGCATACGGGTAGGTGTGATCCTTAGGCCCTTGTTACACACAGTTGTCTACTGTACATGATAGTTTCAAGCCAAGTGTTTGTGAAATTGAATACTGTACTATGACTGAATCTCAGTGTTCCTGATGGCTCTTGCAGAACTTTTTGTTTATAATTCTCCTCACTTTCCTTGTAATTTCTTCTACAAAATGTGACGCAACATTCACTAAGATGGTTGTCCCCTCACCAATGTAATTGTTTCCGTCTGTTCATTCATGTGGTTCAGAGGTGTTTTCTCTAGTCCTATGATGCATATTCTGAAATAATTTGTGGATCATGTCTTTCTTTTGAGAACTAACATTTTCAAAATGACACTAATTGGCATCAGCGGATACCTAACAAATCTATTAACCAGTGTGTTTGCATAGTTCCGAATATACAATTTGCCAGCTCAGTTAAGCAGCTGCAAATCTCAGTGGTTTGAGTAGCTGTGTACTAAAGCAGTGATACATAACTTTTACCCAGAAATCTCTTTGGAGTATTTCTTGGGTATTTAGATTGTTTGTTTAGTTCACATGCATGGTGGTTTTGCTTTTAAGTTAATTTACAACCACAAGAAAATAAATCAGCTTTACAACAGTGTAATACAGTATAGTAGATTCCAACTAGCGGGTGGCATTTGTAAGAAAGTGCCAAAAGCACAAAGCCCTAAAGGACTTAGGAAAGCACCAAGGTAACCATATGCTCTAAAGAGGCAACTTAAATCTTAGTGGCTGCAGGTAGATTTTCAGTCGGTGCCCCCCAGTGGTAACAGAATCCTGTAGAAAATGTAGTTAATTTACTAATAAACGACTGCTGTGTAGCCCAGTGGTCAGCACAATTCTTTAGAAACATCTAAATACACACCCCCATGACACAGATTGATATCAATGTTCAGGCTAATATTGTGGGTAAAACAGCAGAACTGGGGGACAACATGTTTACAGATATTTTATTCTGAATGTCAATCCACATTTTTCTCAGCTAATATATAATGAGAACCCGATGGTACACAGTTTAATGTCAACCCATTCTATGTTGTGTAAAAAATACAGATACTAAGAAGATATGTAAAATGACAAAGCATCTGATTTTATAAACCTGAATGTTATATTTTAGCCATGATACTGACATTAGTTGACCATATACATATTTACAGCAATTATAGATTGTCAGAGGCTCAGTAGTGATATCACAGTAGTATTATGGGATGTAGTGATAACATAATCAGATTCTTTCAAAATTATAATGAAAAGCAAAGATATAAAGCTAGAAAATCTATAACAAAATCCAAAGACAATTTTAATACACACATTTGACATCTCTTTTATAAACACTTTAATTCTTTCAAATACATTTCCCCATCTTGGGGAAAGATGTTGTTCCACATTGTTCTTTACCTTCCCTGGACAGGTCAGAACCCCACCTAATCTGTTTTTAACAACGTAATCAGTTAAAATCTATGTTCTGATGTCAATTACATTTTTCAATTGGTTATTTCACATCATTTAGCAGACACTTAACCAGAGTGACTTACACATTAAGTTGTCAAATGCACATGTGCCAATGCATACAACTGTTTACAGACTCAAAAATGGGACAACTTTTATTGATTTAGGTTCTTTACCCATATTACGACCAATACTAAATATTTACAGTTTCAAGAATTATGAGATTTACTTAAGATTTATTCAAGAACATGTGTTCTCCCTTCGATTTTTTGGGACAGCGTTTTAGGAATACACAATCTTTTAGTAACCCTTTAATCCACAGTTTCTCAAACGTCTTCAAGGGGATTTCTAGATGATTTTCAAAATTATGATTTCCCAAAATGTTTGATGATCTCATTGGAGGTGAAACCTTTGCTACATAGACATACATATATGTATATACACGCAATCTTCTGGAACCTTGACTTTTACAACCTTTGTAGATTTTAGAATTGCATGTAAGAGCTGTACAATAGAATGATATTGAAATGTGACGCATTTCCTAAACACTGTTTTCTAGACACTACACAACCTTTAGGTGTTTCATGTAAGACTATAGTGACATGGTTCTTATATATACTCTTGTACAATACACAATAGACAAACAATATTTACAATTTTCAACTTTAGTTATTTCATTAAAACAATACAAAATAACCTCATGAAATTACCGAGAATATTTACAATTACATTTTAATCATGTATTGCATGTGTTTAACAAAATCTTATTTTAATTTGTTCATGTATTTTTCAAACAGCTGTCTTTTGAATTTATTTAAAGCCCTTTGGTGACAATTGGCATTTTAGTTTGGCTGTTAAGTAACATCCTGGAATTTTAGATGCTTCTGACAGGAGGAAGGTCAATGAAACAAATCAGTCTTGTTCCTTTTTTTTTGCATCATACTGAAGCTTCAAACATCCACTGAAGGTCTGGTACATAGCTTAGCTTTGATTCAGATTGCAAATGGGATGGGTTGTCTGTGTGCAGGGATCTCATTCCTGTACTCGTTGGTACAGATAACTCCCTTCCCCATGTAATCAATCCTACTAGAGCTCATCGGACTGTAATCCATGGAGACACCAGAGTCAGCCACAGCCATGTAGGTGTACCCGGGTTCCTTGGGTGGCCAGATGTGGTTTGGGTACTCAAAGCTGGACAGGGACGAGAGACAGCCAGACCCTGAGCTCTGTTGGAGGGATCCCAGGTCTGAGTGACAGTCAGAGCATGTCCTTCCAGAGGCAAAGAGAACCTGCAAGGGCAAGCTTTCCTCCAGTATATCATCCAGAGGCTCCTCTCCTCTGTGGTTCTGAGCATTGAGGGTGACATAGGCATCCTGAGATTCCAGTTGAGAACACTGCGGTGCAGGGAGCTGATGTAGAACCCGCAGCTGTTCCATCAGCCAGTGCTCATCGTGAGTTTCTCTCCATGCCTCCATCAATGAGTCCATTGTCTTCAGCTTCTTGTCTTCATCAAGTGCCCGTTTAGCTTTGGGCGCCAAAGGAGAGCTGGCTAAGGGGGAGTCAAGGCTGACCTCTGAAAGAACTTCTACTGGAGCTGGAAGTTCTTCAGAGTAGAGGTAGACTGGCCTCAAGCATAACCCTCCAGCGCTGTAGCCCAGCCATTCCTGTGGACAAACAGAATGAGAGGAGTTCAGGAGCCTTCAATGATATTGAGTCAGTATAAACACTAGGCAAATCTTTAGTCATTTTGTCAAATTAACCAAGGATATAGATGTCAAACTGCACAGATAAAGGTAATATTTCGATGTATTGCACTCACCTCAAAGTCACCACCATAAACAGTAAATAATCCTTGAAACTTGCTTTCAGGGGTGGGAATGACTGGCCAGATCTTTTTCAATAGGAACCTGGGGGCAGGATTGTGCAGACATATTGCATGAACTCTGCTGATATTGCAGAGGACTTAGAGTGGCAGCCCTGAGGACTTGGGAAAGGTATATATTATGGTAACTGACCTGCGATGGGTCAGGAGCACAGTGAGAGACAGCAGGGTGAGTATGAGGGAGATAATGAGAGTCAGGGACACGATTAGAGGGTCCAGGTCTGCAAACATAACGCAGTGAGAAATTCAAATCAACGGAGATATCCAAGGGAGGAGTCCCTCACAAGTGGAACAAAGGTTTTGAGCTGATAAGACAAGCATTTTGTTTGGGAAGCTTAGTAAATGTTGCTGCAGGAGTAAGAAGCTCACCACCAGGCATTGTTTCCATCAGTACTGGGTCAGTCCAGGCGCTCCAGTAGCCATTGTAGCTAACGCCATCTAGCTTGACACGAACGCGCACTTTGTACTTGGAACCTGGTTGCAGACCTCGCAAGGTGACCTCAGAGCTTGCTCGTACCTCCTCCACCTGAACATGAGATGAGGCATTGTCATTGACAAATATCGGCAGAAAACCAAGAACAAAATGGCAACATTATTCGCAACTGGCATTTGAACGTTTCTTGCGTTGGTGAGGTATGTTCTATACCTGCCCCATTTGGCTCCCTGCAATGGCGTAGCTGACTTCATACATCAAGCTGTCATCTATATACTTGAGAGGGGGAGGCAGCCAACTAGCTTTCAGTAGCCCTTGCTTCCCTGTATGTGTCACTGTCAAATTGGTTGGCGGGTCTAACAGAACTGAAACACAGACAGGAGAAAATGTTTGCTGAAGTCAGAGAAATATTAAATGCAATATCTTCAAAAGGCACATAACAAAGACACCGTAACTCACAAACAAGTTCGATGAGAAGACTGCGGTTGTGGATCAGCAGTCCATCCCTTAAAACCTGGATGTCAATAGGCACGAACATCTGAGTCTGGGACAACTTGCAGACATACAGTCTTCTGCCGCCTACTGCTGGTAGTGCAGTCACGTTACACTCACTGCTGTTCTCATTCCTGCAAATAAGAAATTGTGAATTATGCTTTGGTATCATCCCTTTTACAGTAATTTTTAATTTTTTTTAATTATATATATTTTTTAAATAATGAGTGTTGGTCAAACTGACTTGCAGTATAGGTAAAAGAAATCCATGAATTGAAACTAAACTGTCAAGCAAAATAAAGTTTGTAAATTGAGTTATACATTTTGTTAGTTTCATTTTGATGGCAAACTAGAGAATTACATGTAAGAATGATTAAATCTGGTACGTTTACTAGCTTATTTGAAAGTAGGGACTGTTTGTACTGACTGGTAAAAAACAATTTAATATTTTTAATATTATATTTTAAAAGTTAGTGTATTAAAATATATATATAGATTTGATAGACAATATAAACATATCAGAGAATTTGAAGGGAAAAAATCCTGAATGTTGGTAACTTGATCTTGAGTTGCCTTCTTATTTATACCCATGTTAAAAAAAATCACATTGAAAATGCTTATAATAATAAGTGAACATTGTACAAAAAACATTTGAGAAGCATTTGAAATGACAAAATGTATTTTAGGGTATCAAAAGCATTGGGAAAATTCTATTTTGAAAAATGTCAGAAACACCAAAGCTTAGGTTTACTACAAACAGCAGTTAGGGAAAAATTCGAAAGAATCAAAGCACTGGTGAGTCCAGCAGTAAAAAATAACTTGGTAGGCCAAAAAATACCGTACTGGTGGATAATTTTTTAATGCACATTATAATGAAAAAATCCCAAACAACAGGCCACTCAGAAACACTTAAAGTAGTAGGCCTGGATGTCTCAGCCACTATCTGCAAGCAACATCCTCAGCAGAACTAAAATAGCTACCCTGCAAGGTATAAACTGCTAGTTTGCCTTAACTGTAGGTCCTGGTTTTGGAGTACCTAAAATACCATGCTGAAATCTATGAAAAGTGTTTGTGGATGTCATGGAGAGCAACATGGTGAGAAAAAACAACTGCCCAAGATCCACAGCATACCACATCAGCTATGCAATGTGGTGGAAGAAGTGTTACAGTCCGCATGTATTTCTGCTGCTGGAACTGTCTCACTTATCTTGATGGCACATGATGTAACTGCTGACGGCAGCAGCAGAAATTATTCTGAAGTGTACAGAAACGTGTCGGCTAGATTAGCAGCAAAGCCTTGGCGCTAACAGCAAAAACAGCAATGACTTCAATACAAATTACCACAGTTTAATTTTGATGATAAACTAGAGCATTAAGAATGATTAAGTGTGGTGCCTTTACTAGCTTATTTGAAAGTAGTGGTTAAAGTTTTACAGTCCACATTTGTATCTGCTGGAACTGTCTCACTTATCTTGAGACTGTTAGGCACATGATGTAACTGCTGATGGCAGCAGCAGGAATAATTCTGAAGTGCACAGAAACGTGTTGGCTAAAGTAGCGGCAAAGCCTTGGCGCTAACAGCAAAACAATGACCTTGAAAACAAACTTCCATAGCAACTATGGATTGAAAAAAAAATCTTAGAGTTCAATTTTGACAATAAGCTAGAGACATAAGAATGATTAACTGTGGTGTGTTTCAATATGGTTATTAAATGGAGTGTGCAGAAATGTTTCGGCTAAAGTAGCAGGAAAGCCTTGGCGATTACAGCAAAACAATGAACTCAAAAGAAACTTCCATAGCTACTATGGATTTTACATGGCCAATAAGTGGAAGGTTCTTCTCAGTCAAATTAAATCCAAGATTTGAATCCAATTAAACATGACTGAATTTGCAGATCAGACTTAAAGCAAAAATACCTTGAAAAAAATAGCACATGGAACCAGGACATCACCAGAGAGTGTACCCAGCCTCTAGTGGGGTCAATAGGATGCAGTCTGGAATCTACATATATTTTAGTCTCATAGTAATTGTTTGATTCTACATAGAAACTTTTGGAATATAGGCCCAAAAGTAGATAAAATACTTTACTGTAACAATAATTACACAGGTCATGGTAAGTCTAAATACCTTTGGTTTTCTTTAAGACAATATTTTGCACTTTCAAGGTGTGTACACAATGTAATCAAAGGGAGAAAATCACAATTGGGGATTGCTTGTCAAAGGTTGCTTTGACAGTGTGCACATTTCACAGTTGTTTTTGTGTTAATTGCTTATAACAAAGATGTTGTCTGGGATTTTTGCTATTAACATCATATTTTCTGAAACCTTGGGCTGATGAAGTATGTTGTTTACATGTGGATAATCTATTGGTAGAATCACTATTATACCTCAGTTAGGTTAAAAGTATTATTATACCTCAGGTAAGTGGTTTGATGACATAGTCACAAATAGGCATATAAATGCAATCTACCCTTTTTTCTCAATAACACCAATTTTGCAACAAGTGGCCAAAAATAGCAGGTATTATTTTTTGCTCTATAACTGGTTGATAAAAATACATTAATAAGAATCCTAACAATTTCCATAAGGTTCCAAACTTGTCTAGACGTAGAACCCCAAAAATAAGAAAAAGTATGTATAGAATCTAGAGTTGTTTTGCACATGTAAATATACATTTACCCCCTCAGTTAAGGTTATAGGACTGAAAGCCATGAATGCAAATCTATCAACGCATCAAGTGTTTTGATCCTTTCTAAACAAATCTGAACAGTTCGTTTTTTTATACCAGGGTGAAGACATTTGGAAAATCAGATAACTGCAATAATAAGCATTAACTGGACTCTATTGACTGACTTACTGGTATGTGTATATGAAGGAATACTGATCAGCAGAACCAGCCCTTTCTTCATCCTCCTCCCAGAAGCAGGTGAGGTCCCGAATCCCTTCAGCAAAGCACTTTGGGTTATTTGGCTCAACATGGCGAAGCAGAGCAACTGCATAAACCAGAGAGGAAAGGTTTAGTCCACAAGCATAATGTGATGGGACCATATTGGTTTAAAAACAGCCTCAAAGTCTGCAAACTACCCCAGAGTTATAACAGTGATTGTAAAAACATTATTTAACAGGTATAATTTATGAAATAGTGCAAGGAATTTGATGTCTTTCACTAAATAAAACAAGACTTAATATCTACAAAGCAAAAATGTATAATGCATGAATCAAAACAACCAAATTCGTAACACTTGTATTGCAGAAAGTTTGAGAAAACAAGTAGGTTATTGGGAAAATGTATCCTACCTTTAGTTTCCAAAGCCTGTGCACCCTGCACGATGATTTTCTGAGTGCACCATAACATACAATATACCAACAGCCTTTTCAAGTGATCATTTGTCATCTTTTTTTCTCCTTTGAGAACAAAGAGGCCTCCGTGTTCTGTTATACTGCATAACTGACAGACAACTTTTTTCCAAATGTTCTGTATTCCCCTTCTCACTTTGTGACAGTCTGTCTTTAAGATACCAAGGATAGTGGCACACAGTTGTGCACATGTATCACAGCAGATAAGATGTGAGAGTGTCCTATAGCCAAACTGTTTACTTTCATCTCAAACCCAACTGTAGAGGAGGAGCATTCAGTCGTTCTACTCCTGTCAGTGGATTGGACTAGAGTATGCAGGATCACTGGTTGAGGCCACAACTCCAATGACAAGTGAAAACTGCATTTAGTTGTGGACTAAGTTATTTTGTCAACACATGCATCATTAATGTTCAGTATTGTGAGGAATAAAAGATACACAGATAATTGGGTACAGCTTGTAGCCCTAATAACTGAAACCACACATGGAACATTGCACAACTCAGCTTAAACTGTCTCTTATCTCTGACCTACACCCATGTGCTTTTACAGTCAACTTGCTTTATCTGTATTGCAAGTAGTGTCCTGTGATAAACATTGGGCGTTTAAACTCATCCCACCCCGAACCTGATGTAGTAGTTTTAATAAGCCCGGTCAGGGTGAGAATTTCTCCTCATTTGGCATTAAAGAGTATCACTAATTACACTAGTAGGCACCATTTTAGTATAATGTAAAAAGCCAAATAATACTTTACATTAGAGTCCCTTAAGAAACTATTCGCAAATCATTTAAATTGTTTACTGACTACTTATAAATCATTATTCCTACATATGTAGATGTCATTATGCAATCTCTAATTTGTAATGTAATCAGATGTTGGATCATAATATTTTCACAATATGTAAAGTGAAAGTTAATTTACTACTAATAGTTGTGCACTTATACTACTAATACTTGTTATAAAGTACATTATCTAAAGTTTGCATTCATAATTTATACACATAAAAACAAAGTTTATTGTAATGACTGTTAATGATGAATATATCGTCTGCATTTAACCATTCTACCTCTTGCATGACAAAAAGCCTATTTGTATAGTTTCCCCGCCTTGTTCCACTCAATTGCAGATGTCTTTCAGAAACTCCTCAGTACAATTTTCCTTGAGCCTCCAACACACTCTCTTTATTTTGCATGTTCTCCAGGCTTTCTCTCTATATTAGATTAGATACATCTTTGTTGTCATTGAACAGTACAAGTGCATTACAACGTAATGCATTAAAAAGCACATCCTTCCAGCCGGATTAGTAAGGGGCTCATGTTTGGACATCTAGATACAATATAAATGTGCATACATCTGCATTATTAGTGTTCATTTACTTTAAAATGACTTTAAATGTGTGTGGTCTATTACCCTCTTCAATTGCTGATTTCTTTAAATGTTTATGAGTTTAAGAGTTGCCACCTATTTAGAAATTGTTTATTGAAATTCACAAATGTAGGAATAAAAAATAATGGTTGAATACATGAAAAGGTTGAAAAACATTGCAAGGAGATGAACTGCATAGTACACTAAAAGGTTGTGACTTACTGTTAGGTAACAGGAAAAGGGCACCAGGAAACCTCTTATTGTTGAGAGAAGCACAATGGCAGAGTGTGGTTTTCTGTGTCGTTAGATTAAAAAGCACACACACTCAAACCTCTCTTTTCCTAATGGGGGAAGAAGGTAGCATGTTAGGCCATTAATCATAGATGGTATCACCATAAACATTGTACCACACAGCCTTTGTCCGCTTGAATTCACAGTGTGATTTCACAAGTTCTATATTTCTAAACCACGTCAAATAAATGTGGCTCCAGGAGCCATTCAGCTTTCAACAAGTTCACGAAGGCATCACTGAAAACGTGATACATTTCCTTGCCATACATTCCCTTTAAGTAAGCCGCTGTCCTTTGTTTTTACTTATATGTAAGATCTCTGACAGTTGAGCATACTGAAGATTTGCCTCTAGTTCTCTGTGCAGTTGCTTTTAGTTTTCCCCAATTAGAGGCAGCTGTACATCGTTGCCTCTAATTGGGGACCCTATATTAGTTGAGTTGGTCCACACCACTGCATGAGTAATTTTTAACACCTTTTGTTATTTTTGTAGCATGTGCATAGATGTTAATGGTTTTGGTGTGTACCAAATCGCATCATCTTTCTTTGGCCAATAAAACCTTTTGACCCCAACCTGCTGCATTGTTTTGACCAAAGCACAACTCTCTGTATCTTAAATAATGCCTGGATAAGGGTAATTGTCGTACAGAATGACACAACATTTACCAATCAGCTCCTCGTTGACATCAGAAATTGGTTATCAATGAGGATTTGGATGGTTCAGTAAACCTAATTTGTTGTCAAATGGACTGTAAACTTCTCTGTCCCACCAACTTTTTCTCTCCACTTTGTGTTGCCACTGCTGTCACTACGTCTGACTCCCCTCTTCTTCCTGCACATGGAGCATTCCCTGTACATCCACTCTTTTGATGGATTGCAACACGTGGATGGCATCAAATATTCAACCTTGCAGGTCTTCACGACACTTTGCTGGAATAGCCTGTCCACCAAGAACTGTGCATTTTCACTTGGTTTACATAGACATGCTTTCCTGACTGATGGACATACAACCAAAAAGGGTTTTCTCTTGCAAAACTCATTGTATTAGATTTAGATTTTTGGCTTCTCTGCTTTTAATTTCAGGTGTGGATTCTTAAGAGAATTGGAGAGTAGGCGCTTCTGCATTTTCAGGAAGCTTTCTAGCTATTGTGTCCCACATTCCTGTGGTGGCCCTGCTGTTATCATCCCTTTGAAGAAAATATGCCAATGTTTTTTAATCGCCATTGGTGATCACATTTGATTGTTGTTTTCTGTGATAATCCCGGGACCTCTTTCGTTTGCTGTCATCATCTTTTGTGAGAATCCATAGTCTTGATGTGCATATTTTCTGAGACGATATTAAATGAACTTTCCTGCAATCAGCTTTGGAAAGGATCTGCCTCTCCTTGGGGTTGGGCAGTGACTTGTAACTGTCTTTTAGCTCTGCCATAACAACATTATGGGACAGAACAACCCTTCAAATGTGGTGTTGGGACATGTGACTGTGGTGGCAGGCTTTGGCATGAATCCTGAAATAAGGGGTCCTGAATTGTTTTGGACTGAGGCCAGTGCCTTCTTCAGTTGGACATTGCATCAGTGAGTTCATTGTACATCTTACACTTTTTTACACCCCCTCTTCTGAGCAACTACCACATTAGTTGAGACACCAGCAGGTCCTTGAGGAGTAACAGGTAAGTCCTAACCAGCTGCATTCACAGGTAAGGTCTCTATGTATAGGGGTGGTTATGTTTGTAGCAACAAACTGTTTTGAGTCCTCCCATATTTGTTTTTTGCCCTCTGGTTTATTTTATTTTTCCTCCACTGTGTTGTTTTTAGATTTCTCTGTCTTTTCATCTGACACGCTTTGTCTACCCTTTTTCCTTTGATTGTAACACTCTTTTTTTCGATCCAGAAATAGGCGTATTATCTATATGGGTCTTTCATCATTTCCTCTCTGCATTTCCGTGATCTTATTGTAGATACATTTTATAATCAACAATAATTAGCTTTGCAAAAATGACATGTTTGTGATCAGTTTACAAGACTTAGCATTTTCAATACAATATATAACTGACCTTGAATTTGTCTCTACTGCGATACAAGGTCTTTACTGTGACACCAAAAGCTGCTGCAGTAAAGATGTTTAGGAGATTACATTTTTGGAAAAATTGCAGATAAATGGCAGTTAGAAGGTTTGCTATGTTAGCTTTGACTCTTAGCATGTAATGTATGTGAATTCAACATTAATATAGATATTTTTTTCTACAAAATTACTAATCTGTATGATAAGGACACAATAAATACATCAGAAGAAAATATTATCTTTACCTTGTCTTGATCTTGATCTTCACCTAGTGTGGGTGGTACAACATGTCATCATGTGCTCACTTGTTACATTTTGTTTCCAAACTAGACTTTGAAAACAAGAAAAGCAACCAGACAAGCCTAGTTCTGCTGGCCCAACAATTGAAGTGATGAATGTTGTTGGCCAAGCTGGATTTGATCCGTGGGATACAATGTGACAAACTGGGTGTGGGTGCACATGATACATGTGCAGAGATATGGTGTCCATTTACTTGGATTGTCAAACAAATGAGTCAAAACCCCACGGTTCCCTACATTAGTTAACATCCAATCCAACAACACGTATACAGAAACAGGAACGTTACACTACATTTAATACATTAAATTAGAAATTACTGTAAATCAGTGGCTACCAAACTTTTTCATTTACTGGACCCCCAAAAAGATTTAGCACTATCTCCCAGGATCTAAAGTGGGAGCCCAACCCAGATGCCATCATTAAATAGGCCCAGCAGAGGATGCACTTCCTGCACCAGCTTAAGAAGCTCAACCCGTCCTAGGAGCTACTGATCCACTTTTACACATCCATCACTGTTTGGTTTGGATCTGCCACAAAACTAGAAAGGAATAGACAACAACAGACAGTAAGAACTGCAGGAAAGATCATTGGTGCCAAACAGCCCTCCATCCAGGACATACAAAACCCGAGTCAGTAAAAGGGAAGGAAACATCACTGCAGATCCATCACACCCTGGATTCAACCTGTCACAGACCATCACTCTGATGAACAGCCAACTTCAGACACTTAGTGCCAGGTACAATCCCTGTATAACCACCCAGTAACTATAGTAATATATGCTGTATATATTATATCCACCTACTTCATGTACATTACACCTGCATAAAAATTACTTATTTATTCATTACAGCATTGATTGCACTCTGCTCCAGTACACACACATATATATACAGTGGTCTGCAAAAGTTTGGGCAACCTTGTTAATTTCCATGATTTTCCTTCATAAATCGTTGGTCCTTAGGATAAAAAAAAACAGTTAAATATATCATAAGGAGACAAACACAGTGATATTTGAGAAGTGAAACGAAGTTTATACCATTTACAGGAAGTTTGCAATAATTGTTCGAACAAAATTAGGCATGTGCATAAATTTGGGCACTGTTGTCATTTTACTGATTTCAAATTCTTTAGAACCAATTATTGGAACTCAAAATTGGTTTGGGAAGCTCAGTGACCCTTAACCTACATACACAGGTGAACCCAATTATGAGAGAGTATTTAAGGGGGGGGGCAATTGTAAGTTTCCCTCCTCTGTGAATCTTCTCTGAAGAGTAGTGACATGGGAGTCTCAAAAGAACTGTCACATGAACTGAAAACAAGGATTGTTCACCATCATGAATTAGGGGAAGGATACCGAAAGCTGTCTAAGAGATATCAGT